>JAQIWH010002932.1:0-22064 GCA_034695005.1 Cryptops parisi | reverse complement strand
GTACGCTCGTCAACCATTGGCTGATTCATCTCGCTGCCTCCAATTCTGTGCCAGCTAATTTGGGATAGAGTATACCAACCAACTAAGGAAAAAACAAACCCAAGACAAAAAAATGAACTAAAAATCGAAAACGGAAAAAACCCTAAAACAATCATACAAAAAAATATTATTCGGATATCATTCTACTTTAAGCTGCCCTGTCAGTTGGTCCAAGGTAGAACATTTTTTCCTTTCAAAACCTCGGAGTTTTAATTTATCATGTATTTTCGATTAAGAAAGTCTAAATTATTAAATCATACTGTTCAGACTTGTGCTGTATGAGAGGGCCATAACCAGAGAACCCGAAATCTTTTTCAGGACAAGGAATGTAACCACTATCTCATGTTAAAAAAATCATGTTTTTTTCTTCAATTTCCATGATTCTTAGCCCCCACCCCCACCCCAAATGTCTAAGCCTTCCCCGAAAAACATTTCTGGCTGCAGACATGCTGTACGAAGACTACCCATATAACACTTTGGTGTAATAAGTAAAATAGCAAGGCACTTACCATTTGAAAATGCTCAACAGCTACTCGGCACTTGGAATATTTTTTAGCTTCGTAATCATTTTTATGCTCCACTAAACACTGCATTAAATCTCCTTCGTCAATGTCTCGTTTGAGAATTTCCTACAACAACATATGCATAAAAACAAACTCATTAGTTTTGCTGCATATCATCACATTGATAGCAACAATGACTACACATCAATGCAATGAAATACTGTCTTTATGTTCCAAAATTCATGCCGTAATTCATTAAACAGAAGATAAAATTGGTACACTTAAGCCACATACAGTACTGTCACCATCATTATATAAGATCATGAACGTTCAAAATCAAGCTTAACATCTACTGCTTACCTCACAATATTTTTGAGCCAATGGCTCACACGCCTTATAAAGAGCTAAATTCAATTGAGCATGTTCAGCTTCTTCTTCAGTGTAATTTCCCACAGCTTCCTTACAGACTGTCGCTAGCTGTTCAAGATTATCTTGCAAGCATAGCAGTTCCTAAAGTAAATTTAACATTCAACATCATCATTTCAAATAGATGTAAGAAGAAAACCCATAAACAAATCTCACCTCATGTTTGCCAGTTTTTGTACAGAATCTACTAAGATCCATCATGCAAGGTTCCACTATCTCAGGATGCAAATCAACAGTTAAAGCTCGTTGGCGCATCACACGTCTCACTTCTTGTAAACACGCAGGTGCTAACTGTTAAATTCAGTTCTCATTGAATTAAACTTGCATAACTGATTATTTCATTGAATGATATTCTAAGATGTATGCCAGATTGCTACCTCGAGGTTTTTATTTGGATGATAGGCATATCGGAAGAGACATGGCAACAGTGCTCCCTTTTCGGATATTATCTTATCGATGCTCTCAGCCCAGTTATCTGATGCTCCACAAAGGGACACTGCATTAGACCGGCAAGCTTTATATAACCGAGAATCTAACCTGAAATAAGGTTCATCGTTAGCATCTAGTAGACTAGATTATTGCTGCACTGAACTTCCTAAATCCAATGTAGCCTATCAAAACCTCATAAAGAAACCAAATGTGACCAAATTCTTCAAAAAAACTATATCATCAAGCATATCTCAAATGCAGATGTTAAATGAATATATACTTATTTTATGTATTATATTACTCAGTAAATAATTGAGGCTTCATTGTGTTCAAATTGAGAAATAATAAAGAAAAAGATGAAAAAAAAATCACAAGAAAAAATTGCTTATTACCTGAAATCTCGAGCAACAAAATATTGAATTTGAAGAAGAGATTTTTCACATTCGTCTAGCATAATCTCAGCTCCAATCTTCTCCATCAAACAGTTCAATACCCTGTGCATGAAATGAGACAATGATAGTCTATCATTAGCTAAGAACTTTAGTCAAGCTACCCGGTCAGTTGGTCCAAGGTAGGACATTTTTTCATCTTTATTTTCCACCTTAGATTTTTAATTTAGCATGTATTTTCGGGTAGGGAATTCTAAATTATTAAGAACTTTAGTGTTAATATTTCATCTTGAAACAAAGTATATGAAGCACAATATGCATATAAAAAATATATTTCGAGTATAACTCTAATCAAACAAAGCACAGATTCTCAAAAAGGAAATTCAGAATGATAAGTTGAAAGAAGTTTTTTAACAAAATCACAATCTGCTTGTGTTTAGTCACTAGCTTTTTACAATTCAGTTTCTGACATTTTGTCTCATTATATTAAAACAAGTACAACAAAAAATAACTTTTGAAACAACGCACTTTAGATATACGTAGTTCGACATCAGTGTTTGTCACCAGATGTTGCCATATGTCTAAGTACACACCTCACTCACAAGAAAAACCAATCTAAAGACGTATTGTGGAATACATATTTGTCACCACAAATGTAGCCTTATATCAGCTCGCACCGTAACAGACACCCCACTCACACATGTGAAACTAATATAACGTACGTAAGTAATAAAAAGATTGATTCATTACCGTGCTTCACCAGGTCGAATATCCTTACAGGCCACATCCACCACCGATTGGCAGGATTCTTTCAGAACTGGATCCACTCGCCAATCTTCGGCAGCGTCAGTCTCGTGCAACAATTTTTCAAGCTGTTTACCAAAAAAGAAAAAAAAAAAAAAAAAGAAAAATAAACCTTAACTTATTCATCATTTAACAAACTAAAACTATGATTTGTAAAAATTTTGTGCTCGAAGTCTTCCTAGTGGTTTCAGGCATCTACATTTTATCTAGCTTATCAAACAGTTATAATTAATGAACTCTAATCCTACCTCTGTTAAACAACCTTCTGATATTCTCTGTTTCTTTCTCGTGGTTGGCTTGGCGTGTTCCATTAAGCAATGAATAGTCTTTCCACTGCCTTCAATTTTTTCATGACAGTACTTCTCAATGTCGCCATAACAAGCAGTTACTAACTCGGGACTAATCTGAAAATCTTCCATAACGCTTCTCCGGTGCTCCATCATTTCAGCTTGACAATCGCTGCTCACTGGCTGATCTGGATATAACAACAATACACATCTTCTAACAAATAACTGTTATTGAACAAATGTTTCAACTACAGTAACTGCTCTTTACACCACAAACAACATCATGTACCTTTATGCAGCTGATTTTCCAAACAAATTAAAATTTGAGAGAGTCGTATTATTCGATTCTTAGATGTTTCATCCCTACATTTGTACAGCTTGATGTCATCTCGGCATGCTTTGGCTAATCCTTTGCTAACTTTGTAATCCTGAGCCATTAATTTTTGTCGTTGAGTCAACTTTTCCCTACACTAAAAAGTTAAAGAAAAAAGAGTTAATCTGCTTTGAGTGAACTCAAATCAAATTCACAAGTTTCTGAAACAAGGTAATTTTGAACACCACCCATTAATATAAAAAAATGAAGTACAAGTAAGGAAAGTATAGCTCTTGGAACTGTTCTCCAACATAACCCAACACAATGAACACTTTTGTGAAAATTTCACAGAACCCAACCTCTTAACCCCAAAAGTGTAATAGCTTACATATATGAAGCATTTATAAGTTAGTTATAAAAACTTAAGCATATTTTAATAAACAAACTGAAAAAATACTCTAACCTCAGTTGACATCAAACGATCCATTTTGTGGTTCAGTAAGCACTTGTACACACGACCTTCCCCGGCATTAATTCGCTGACAAAAACGTTCTCTGTCATCACGACAAGCAAAAAACAATGGTCGATCTAAGTTGAAATCGTCCGCTTGGATTTCTGTTATCCTGAAAATTTCATGCTGACAATCTACAGTGAGATCAGGCATTTTCAGTTGCAGACATTCAATCGTTTGTCCTTGACTATGTGACTTCTAAAAACAGGACAATTACGTTAGTCCAAACGTCTTGCTAAACTTCAAAAGAATTCTCACAATCACAGAACGTTAGTCGAGATTGAAAATGTCATTGAAACAGTTTTGCTTTGCAGATTTTATCAAAGCATCAAGATATTTTAATATAAACTTAACAAATCAAAGGATGAGATGTCATCACAAGACAAAAAAACCATAAATGTGCAAAATTTACATGGTGTCCTAAACATCTCCATACATAGGGGAATTTAACACTTTATTGGAAGAAATGTAACCTTGTATTGTCTATAGAAGTTACATTACAAGGAAATGCCTAGAAAACATATTACTTATATATGGAGACCTTGAGACACCCTGAATTATCACTTGACAACCTTACAATCTCAATCTAACATTTGCTAATTAAAAATTTATAAAAATTATACAGATGCTTACATAATCCAAGTTTCCTACTCGTCCACATTGTGAACGAGTAATGTCGCTAGAACATTTATCAACAAATTTGTGTATCAAACGATAATCGGAGAAGACAATTGATTCCATTTTTGTGATGAACTGTCTACATTGTGGAACTGTCAAATTTTCTTTCATATCCATCAGACAAGCGAGTAAAGATCCAGGTTTACTAATAGTTTGACATTCTTGCAACTGAAGAAAAACAAAACATCACATTGCCACTATGTACTTATGCATCCAACTTCTGGATGGTGACTTAGTTAAAGCAGATGCTCTAGAATGCAAAATAATAGTTTTAATTACCTTAGCTTCAGTACTACAAACACGACTTGCAGCATCAGAAAACCGATCGTCACTTGTCAAATTTTTTTTGTACTCCCACAGCATCTGGAATAAAAAAAGGTCAATTATGAGTGTGTGTCACACACCAAGGGTTCCGTACTTTCATACCCTGTGTAATTGGCAAATGTTGCACCTGAAACAGAGCTGAAGTGAAACCAATCTTTCATATTGTCAAAAACTCAAGTTTTGATAAAATCAAAACTCACAAACTATTTGGTGTTTTCATGTTATTGGTATTCGTCGTTGAACTACAGGATATTAACATCATTGGATATTTATTTTAAAGTTTTACGCCATATAGTTTCTGCCAGAAAGCTCAAGCAAAAGTGGTCACCACATCGATACCATGCGTCAAAACTCAAACTATTTCACATTATCTGTGTAATTTTCATTTGTCATTCAACTACAGGACATGTCTGACAATAGACATTAATTTCAGAAATTTAGGCCACATAGTTCCTGTTACAAAACTTGGAAGATAAAACATTTTCTAACAATGCTCATCCACCTTTTGCATGCTCTTGAAATTCCTCTTCAACTGCCTTTAGCAGTTGAATTATGAAATGCAAAGAGTATAAATCAGAGACTTGTTGATTTCTTCGCTTCTCTGCGAGACTTGACGTAATTATAACAAAACGTGATTTCAAATTTTAAATTTTCATACTAGCTTTGGCGTCCAGGTGGCCATAAATTCCGTGGCGTCATATTGATATCAATTTTGTATTTGACGTGACCATGACGACTGGATATCAAGAATTCAAAAGCAAAAAGTGCTCATATTGAAGTCGATTAATTTAATATTGCCTTTATTTGCTAATATGCCTTTTCTTTGTAAGCTAGTCAACAGGCTAATATTCAAAGAAACGAAAGACTTGATGCATACTCCAACTCCTCCCCATGCTTACGGCGTTGCCCAGGGAAAGCCCGCTTTGCTTCTTTTGTTGGGTCTTTATAACATTCTTGTTAGCACCTTGGCCAAACAAAAACGTTGTATCAAAATGCCGATGTCACAAAGGCATTCGATACACTCTCTAGGGACACCGTTCTGGACCAACTCATTCGTTTAGAGTTGTCCACGCAGTTCTTGGAAAGTAATCGTTAGTTACTTCAGTCATAGATATTTCCAAATAAGAGAAGCACTTGAAACACATGTTCAGTCTTTTAATGGTGTTATCCAAGGATCCACAATGGCCTCCCTTTTTAAAGGCTTTTATTTAGTTCACTCTGTGTATTACATCAAAATTTTCGAAGTCGTAAATTCAAAGCTATTTTTAACCTGGTTCCCAATGTCCAATCGACTTGAAATTTTGCATACTTATGTATTTATGAATATAATTCAATATTATAACAAATTAAAATTGATTACCCCCCCCCTGGGAATTCGTAAAAACAACACAAAGTTGGAATTTTCTCATTGAGTGTGCATGCCGGTATTTCTTCATTGAGTGTATATGTTGATATATACGAGGTGTGTGAAGTTGATTTAGCAAAAAATTGAATGGTTTAGAACAAATGAAACATATTGAGTTAAGGTAATGTTTCTTCATGAACTTGTGCATGAAAAAAAGATGGAATATCATTGTTTCTTCCGGGGAGAACTTGGCAGACATATTAACAAAGACAGTGACTACGGAACGAACAGAGTTGTTAGCAGAGTTGGTATTGTGGTAGGGGGTGCTGCAGCTCCGCAGCGCCTATACACGAGCCGCCACTGGTAATTACTGATTAGCACCTTTTATAAAAATGATGCACCCACAATGGTGACTGTTAAAGAAGTCACACCTTCTAAATCATTATGCAGAAACAGAAATACCCCCAACTTCCCACAGATAAGTGATATTGTGTAACCAACAAAATTCTGGTAGTCTTAGTAATGTTAATGTATGTAGAAAACCGATCAAACTTTATTGGTTAAATCATATTAGGAAATATAAAACCACATTTCATAAATGTGCACCTTGTTGTGATTACCTGATTACATGTGGAGTAAGCTTTTATTTTTTCAAAATCACAACCTAATTATGTACAATAAAAACTGATACCCTCAGCCTGATCCTACAGATAAGAATGCAGATGATTCTTATCATTAAACAAATCAGAAAGCATAATAGAATGCTTACTGTGCATACAGTAAGCATTTATGCATTACTGCAGTATGTAGCATTTATGCAGTTATGTTTCCAGATAACTTAATTCAGTTTTTATATTTAAGGTATCCAGTTTTTATACAGGGCAAACAGGCCGGATTTAGTAGTTTTTCACCTATAGGTCCACACTGAATGCTGCCCCCCTCCTTGCCCAAATTTAACATATTAATGAAAATACAAAGTAGGGAGTTTAGTATAACTGCAAAAAATATTTAAACATCTTTGCAGGTATGAATAAAAAGTCGAAATTTAGTTTATGTTAATCAATCTACAATTTCACCAATAGCAACAGCAAAAAAACACCAGGGTTTTCAGTATTGAACACCAATGTTTAACATCAATAACTCAGAAGTAAATCAACAACCGTAGACATAATGAAAACTACACTTACATGATCACATGCTGTGCTTAGACCAACGTCTTCTGGCCGCTAGAAAAAGCAACAAAAAAATATACTTTAAAAAAGCAGGTCTTGCTACAACAAATTTGTGTACACAAACACTTAGATTTCAATAACACCAATGATAGAATACATTATTTTATACAGTAAAATCTGTGTCCTGTAATCACTTAATTCTACCAAAAAAAGATAAAAACATACAGAATGATCAAAATATAAAAAACTTTTCTAAAATTTTTTTTCACCATAGCTTCTCTTATTAAAGGAATGAAACTATCTACTCAGTAAGTAAGCGAAATTGTATATTTAATAAAAAAATAAACCAATCACTTTTTTGTTTTCATCATCATGTTCAAGGAACATAACGATCAATGATATGATATAAGAGTAGAGAATTGTGATAAAACATTCAAAGATAGACAAGGACAAGGGAGAGGGGGGAGAAAAAGACAAAGTTCCTTTTTTTACGTTAGAGACAAAGTTCCGTTTTGGTTTGAAATCATACCAAAAAATGTACAAACTCATGTACTATACATAACCCAAGAAAGAAATGGTAAGATTTCCAACTTATTGACAACAACATGTGCAGCTGTAGTGCTACCTTAACATGGATTCACTTAGCCAACAAATAATAGTCATCCATAGTCTCATAGACAATCTCGAGTAGTTCTACAAAGTTTTCCCAAGACACCATGTCATTAAATTAATGCTTTTAGAATGTCCTTAGACTACAAGAACGTTAATAAAGCAATCAAAGTTCAAATAACCAAATGAAAACTTTAGTAACTTTAATTTAATTTCAACTTTCAAAAAACCTCTCTCAAAATAATCTGGTTACCACTTTAGTTTTCGCATAATAAAAATAGTGATATTTTTTCAATCAGTTTCAATGAAGGATTGTATTGCTAAGCTAATGAGCCACCACCCCTTTCTTAGTGCAGTTAATTCGTTTTTGAAAACTTCAGCACTGACCAAAAAAATGCTTACAAAAACTGATTTCCCATAGGAACTAATGGAAATCAAATTAATTCGTTCCCAAGGTCCAGAATGATAAGTAAAAAGTGATAAAAAACAAAAACTAAATAGTTAACATTAACAACATATAAATCAATTATCAAACATATTGCACAAAAAACAAATATTATGTATCTAGTGTACCTTGTAAAAAAAAATTTAATGAACTGTAATCGCTAAGGTCAATGCAGACCCAAGCCAAAGGTACATTTACGATGCAGAATTTAGTATAACAAAAACTGATTTTTTGTGCACATGACAACCATTTGACATAAAATTGAAAAAGCTTGTAAAAAAAACGCTAGTTGAACAGCATTAGACCAGAGCACTGCAGTATTTCATAATTTAGCCATGGTAATACAATATACTGGTATGCCTGCAAGGCATAATTAATTTATTAATTGATTGGAAAAAATTTATTGAAAAATACGTTCTGGTAATACGTTAAAAGCTGGAATTTGAACGTTGGTGTTTTGAAATGTGAAACGCTGTTTATTTTATTGGTTGTCTTAACAGTGACGTTATCTTTCAACGCCATTGAAGTGACGTCATTTGAAGTGGCACCATTAAACTGACTTCATGGTCACACCCCCACATTTGTCTATGATGTTGCCACGACTTAAAAGTTATTCCTTGCAGGCATGTTAGTATATAGTATTACCATGGTTTAGCCAATGTTTATGAAACAGAAAGTCAATAAAAAAAGTACCCGTACTTAAATCAGTCTTTTTCTCTTCTTAAATTAATAACTATGCTTCTTGTGAAATAAACCCACTTTTTCTACCAAGTTGAGTTGTTCGAAACAAATCTTTAAAACATTAAGAGAAAGGGGACTACTGTACTTTACTTTGGACTCTCATTTCATATGATTCCTCAATATAAAGGTTTTTTCCTTCATGTCAATCTAAGTTCCTTGAGTACTAATAAAACAGACCATTGAGAAAGAAGATAATCGTATTCAAATTTGTTAAGTGCATCATGAAACTTTCATTAGAAAAGTCATCACTCGATAATCATTTGACATTGTAAGATGTCTGCGTTGATGGTTGAGTTCGGAACCATTACACTTCAAATATAAATTACGTGGTATTGAACTCTAAACAAACCTCGAATTAATCTGTCAGAAAAGTTTCATTGTCATGGAATTTTAGAAAACATGCAGGGTGTGTCTAAATTTTTTTTCAACTTACAGAATCAATTGAGTAGTCTGACACACCCAGCAAATAAATGTCTACAAACATGTAAAAAAAAAATCTAAATTTTCTGTTCAAATGAATCCATTAATCACAGTAATGAATAATATGAAGTTCATTGTTTTGGTCTTTAATGTCGTATAGGTTATATGTACACTACAGAGCTTTTCCATTCCTAGTTTGAAACTGTTGTCTACTACATGACAGAACAACATAGTTGATACAACAAACATTTATTAAACTTAGCAAAGTCCAAGTTTATTTTGCTATATACTGTAACTCTAAATTACTGCAATTAAGTATGAACTAATAAATAACTGTAACGGGCTCTTGTCACATGCAATTTTTGGTGTTGCAAGTCGAGCAATTCGTAAACCACTGTGATTACTGCTCTATTTGCCACACCAAGAATTGCATTAAAAAATCATTGAATGGTACTAGTTCAGTAATAATGATGAATTGGTACTGTTCTATTAATCCTCCACCAAGAACCATGAAGCCATAAAAGTATGGTAGCTTGCACAAGATAGCATCCCTTCAAACTATTAGATGGAATTCATAATAAGCCAGTTTGTACCACAGCCCAAAAAGTATTATGGCTGGCTAACATCATGTGTGGTAATGGGTTTTGACCCGGGTTGCCCATTGAGTGAAAGCAACCCCCAGTAAACGCTATAGTCAGATGGTTAGACTAGATATTTCTTTTCCAGAAAGCCATCACTCCAAATGATAAGCCAATCAAGTTTGCCACACGACAATAGTGGACAAGAAAAACCTAAACATGGAACTACTTTCCCTAAAGCACCCTTTTGGAGTTTCCTCGATGTATTCAGCAGTGCAAAGTTACAGAAGTTCTGACTGTTTGAAATGAACTAAAGAAAAAATTATGAAACATATCCAGTGAAGTGACAGATTTGCTTGGAAAAATAAAATTGATTTTACAGTTGAGAACATAAATCTGATCTCTAAAATGGAACACTTAACTAATGTCAAAGACATCAGAAATTGATATATCAACAACACCTAAGCATTACATGTACCCACCTTACAAAATCAGAGTTGTTGTGGGATGATCGTTGTATCTAGATATACCTTTCCTTACCAAAAAATCATCACCCCACATTGTGATAGATAACCAATTGTGATAGATAAATAAGATATCAAGATGAAAAATTTCTTCAAGTTTGCACATTTTTGTTTTTGTTTTTTGGGAAAAACACTCTTGACCCCCCCCCCTTGTATACACACTGTGGCGCATGCACATAATGTATCACATTAATTATCAGATGAACAGTTTTGTTTTCAAGTACAGTGGAACCTCATTAATCGTACACAATCCGTTCCAGGAGGCTGGTCAAATAGCGATTTGTACGAATGGCGAATTAATTTTTCCCCTAAAAATAATTTCAATTGAATTAATCCGTTCCAGACCCCTGATGATTATTTATAGTGATACAACCTTGTTCATAGTATAGCCTGTACTGTACAGTAATACAGTACTTAATGCATAAATTCATACATAAAAACTATAAAACCAATAAATATAGCCTACTGTAACAGTAATGCAAATGAACATAGAAAGTGGAGGGGGAAGGAATCTTATTGTTTAGAAGGGTGATCACTGTCCATTAAAGCATCAGGTAACCCTTCAGATGTTATTTCTCTTCCTCTTTTTCTGTTTCTTTGCACTATGAGACCCTTGGGATTGGTACGAATTCCAAAGTAACGAACGAATGATGAGTCAAATTTATTTGTATGAATAGCGAGCTGTATGAATAGAGGGGTGGACGAATAGTGGAGTTCTACCATAGGTGTATTTTAGGGGAATGTCAGGGATGTCCTGACACCCCTGGGCTGCATGAGTAGGATGTCAGGACCGTTACCATCCTGGAGTCCAATTATCCCATACCCATAGAGGAGAAAACACAAGAAACAAGATCGTTGATTAAAAAACCGACTATGCATGAACTATGGCATGTAACGTCCACCATCTAAGTTTTTGATTGCCGGCATATGCTCAGTGACACTTGTGAGATTCAGATGCATCCATAAACACCTCATTTGTCAATCTCCATCAAGCCATTTTGCCTGTAAGAGGGAACAAAGAAACATACATACATGCTAACAGAATCACCCAAAAAACCCACCTTCTTGTGCAGTATAACATAAATGGTTTTTTACCTACCTATAAGTATTTTTAAGTTGTTAATTAGAACTGGGGGGGAAGGAAAAATGGGGCCGTTGTCAACTAAAATTTGTTGGGCCGTCCTATTCCTGACAGCCCCTGTAATTTTGAGAAAATACGCCAATAGGTTCTACTGTATCTTTATAACAACATCTCGAGTAAGTTTTATTGGGTGCAAACAGAGAAGAGTTGGCTGAAACTAATGTAGGCCTATTTGAATTGTTAAAAGTTTTCATTCATTGTGAATACACGTTAAACTAAGACTGAATTACTTGTGCGTGTGTATTTAACTACAAATTCACCTGAGCACTTTCTAAATGTTAAGAGGCCATATCAAAGGGTTGATTAAAGTTAAAGATTAATTAAATGTAATTTATGATCAAAATAATCTTCAGTACGGTATAGTTGTCCTACTATGCATCTAGTTTATCTACCAGATAGCACAATGCCACCATAGATCTTAAAATTTTATCTAAGGTGAATGTAAAGGTCATCTAGTGAGACAAAATATAAACTACCGTAGCTCTGATAGACAATTCAAATAGTACTATTCATCAAACGCTTTTCAATGACAGGTTTCTGAAATAGCAGGTCACCAACAACTTTCACGTTAATTCTGACTACATAAAAACACATAATACAGAAAAAATATATTAACATGACAATACTGGTCTATTTACCATGTGTGGCAATCTTATTGACAGCAGTCTCTATTGAATCGTCATGCATGTGTTTAAGCCATAAATAAAATTTGGAATTTCAAAAGCTAGTCACTACGCACCCAAAGTTGATAACACCTTGCACTAGAAAATTAGTAACTTAATTTTAAATGCAGAAAGTGTCTTAGCATATATGAGATATCCTGATTCGATTCCAACCTGGGGCAAGAATTTTGTTCTTCCGTAAATTGTATTCAAAGTTATTAAGCAACAAAGTTACAATGCTCCCTGGTTATAACACAGGGTTTCAGGTGGTGGTTTCAAACCCACATTACAAAACAACCACACTATAACCGATGTTCTATGGTTTCAGTGGTAGTGTTAGATAAACCTGCGACATTTCCAAATCCACGGTATAAATCATGGTGGGCTGGTCTTTATAACAGTCCTGAAATTAAAGCGCGAGTGTAATGGCACCAGTGACTATGGGTTTAGAAGGCGGGTTAGGTTAGAAGAAAGCAACCAAATCATTTCGAAGCAGTTCTAAAGAACGTCGATGGTGTTATATCAGGCTAGTGCTATATATGCTATGAGCCAATAAGTATTTGTCACTTTTAGTTCAACAAATTAATATCAAGTCCAGAATCATATAATATATGTAATACATTATATATATATTACATATATTATGCCATGGAATAGAAGTGGGCATACCAAATGAATAATGAAATTCGAAATCCCAAATAACAACACGAGTTAAAATACAGACTGAAATGTAGAAGGCCAACTTGTCTCTCAAGATAACCAACAATAAAACATACTAAGAAAGGTTACAGTTCAACGGGTGGATGACTATAAACGCTTTCTGTCAATTCTAATGTGAACCTAAGTCAAACAAATGTCAAAACGCTCAGATTTTTCCATCTCAATTGATTCCGAAATGAACCATCAACTTAAGTGCAAACAACTTATATCCGCTTCTTATAGAAGCAAACGAGTATTATAAATATGTCTCTTTTTTATCACATTTTTACTTACCCGTTCGGATTGTAAACAATCCAGAATAGCAAAATTATTATCACGAGAGTTTCTACATAGCCTTTCGATGTCTTTACTACATTCCTGTTGCTGCGAGAGTTTGAACATGAGTGACTTGGCGCGAACATCATGATCTTCTCCACGTACAATTTTTCCGGGAACGTCTCCGTTTGTGGGTTGAACAATAACAACACAAAATACACTTATAACACACAAAAAGTACATAATTTGTTTTGTTTGCGTCCTCTGGTAATGCCATACATGTCTCGCCGAAGCCATGTTTGAGAAAGGAAATGCGATTATATCGATTGGATATCCAATCGATTGTTTGAAGTTCATTCACGATATTTTTACAGGCGCCAATTTCAAACCTCTCATCTGGAACGTTCAAGTGTAAAAAGATGCCCAGAAATAGCATTAAGAATATCAATACAGTAATACTAATATCGATACTGACTAATGATAATTATAACATAAGTTCTTCTAGCATGTAACACTTAAACTGCAACAGCTGTTTACAACATATTTACAAGAATGTGTTTCCATGGTACTTAGTACTGCACTTGGCAAGCCTGACGTAAAGGCGCTAAATTCAAAACGATTATCTTCAGTGTTCAAACGCAAAAATATCCATAAATGGCACTACCAATATTCACTAGTTCCATGCCAGTTATTTCTTAACTTAAATACAAACAACTGTTTATAATATACTTATCTTTTTTTAAATTAATTTTGCCTAACCTTCTTTGCCTGTTAATTTATATCACAGTCTGAAAAGTATATTTCTTTTGCCTAACCGTCTTTTTCATGTACCAAATAAATGGGTTAAAATCAATCACCTCATGCCACAAAATAAATGAACAATTCACTATTTTGTAATTTTTGTTGCTTTTGAAAGCTGAAGATGTGAAAAATGAAACAATCTGCATTTTGGAACATTAATGCAGATTAATGCAGAACATTTTGTTTTGTCCGTTTCATGTAGCACTTGAAAATTCTTAAGATGACAGGCCCATATAAATCGAGTCAAGAAAAATGTCATTAATTTTTTCTTTCATTACTATTACGGCACTTTTCGTTTTTCTTAAAAAGAGATATGTTATAGTAAAGTATAATATAATGAAATGTAGTCATTATACTATACTTGTGTACACTTTGCCCTATTTCCAGCCATTCCATCAATAGTCAGAAATATAATTAAATACTCACCCTGACATTCAGCATAAACAGTGTTTCGTTAAATAAAAAACAAGGTTTTAAATTTTTTCGCATGTAAATCATGGAATCAAAATAACGTCAAGCATTTTGTTTATATGAATTTATTCTTGTTCTGTGAATCTAAAACTTAATGAATAACTGATTAAGTTACATATTGGTACCAGCTGTTTCATTATAAACTAATGATTACTAAAATTCATGCTGAATGTAATTTTTTTTACCTGTTTGCAGCATTCTTCCTCAAACCAAGCAAACATCGTCTTATTCAAATTCAAGTGACCATTTCAACATGCTGATAAACATTCCCTCTTTCAAAACATGTAGGCCTTTACATTATCATAAAATATTTGTATTTCTAACTTTTTCAATAAAATAATTAATAAATAGCACTACTTATTACAACTGGAATCTATTGTCAAAAAATTGCAACTCTTAATTCAAATTTTTTCATTGGAACTTCTCTGAACATTAAAAGAAGTGACAAAGAAAACTTCAACACCTACTATTATACATTCGTGAATCTCACTTGATAATCCAAACACAGCTAGCCATGGTTCATCCAAAACCCACCTTTAGCCACCAATTTATCCTCTCTCAAAATGAAGATTCAGGAGGTACACTTAGTAATTTGTTCTGCTCCAATGGCCATCAATTAGCATTGCCAAAGAAACAGATAGAATTAATTAATAACCATTAAAAAAATCTTAGTCTCATATCTACAAGAGGTGTATTCCCACTTGCGATCGTGTCATTTGCGATCAGAATAATTTTCGTCTCACTTGCGGTCAATCAACATGACGTCAAACAACGTAATAAATAATCTCACTTGCGGTCAAGAAAATAACTTTATAAATCGGATTTTTCCACCTACCTGATGAGGTTAGGTTAGGATAACTTGAATAATCAAAACTAAATAAACTTTGTGCGTATTTTAAATAAAAAATTATCAAATTTTCTTTGACCACAAGTGGGACAATAATTGTTCTGACCGCAAATGGCACAACCGCAAGTGACACTATTTCCTACAAGACAATGCGTTGGAGTTTTTTTATGGGAATTGCCAATCACTGTCCCCTTAAGGCTACCTGGTACTCAGAATGTTTGGTGTGACAAGTCGAGCAATTTGAGGACAACTGTGATGCCAGCTTCTTGCCTACTAGTTTTCATTAGTTAGGTAGAGAAGATGCTCTGATTTACCATACCTAAAATTACACAATTTTTGCATGTGACAAGATGTCTTTATGTTTTGTAATAAATCAATTGTTCACTTTGCTTGTTCGATGAACTACAAAACACCCCAAACTTTGAGTCAACCGTATTCTGTTCAACTGAAAGTATTTCATATGCGACCTATATAGCAACCGTACATTCATCATCTTTACACTGTCCAGACGTCTACCAAAGCACCATACCTTTTTTCGACTCAAATATTGTACAGATTAAACTTCTTTCTTTTAATAACACACATTCAAAAACTTCTTAGTAGTACACATGTAAGACTTTTTTTTTAATAAAATGTTATAAATCGTTTATTACATTCTTTGGAAACAAACCAGGACTCCCAAAGGATTCTCAGTTACTTAAAAAAAATCTGTTAAACTTCAACTCCAAAGGAATTTTCGAAATTCCTCGGAGGATTTCAGTTAACTCTTCAATATTCATTACATGTATACAGGAAACGAATATACCAAACAATTTAAACAGTTTTTAACCATCCAAAAACTGCAAATATAAACTTAAACAATCATAAATGCTCCACAAAACATTGCTACTCTCATTTCATAAATGCTCACTAAATTATCGCAAAGACAACACATTTTTTAAATCTTAAGAAACCACAATTACATAACATGGTATTCATTCATGAGCACAATACAAAAGTGTTTTAAAGTTTTCAAATTAGTTTTTAAGTCAATTGATTATCAGTTGACTAGAACGTTTCTACTATGAGCTTTAGAAACAACACAAACTTAAAATTCACTAAATCTCAAATGCTATATCGTGACGACATCATCGGGTAAGTTCGTCCAGTGGGATTTGTTCTCTTATTACCTAAAATAATGTAAGAAAAATTCTTTTAGAAACTATCATAACTAAATGAAAAATGCATATTAAAGTGTTTCAAATAATGGCATGTTTAGAAGCATAGTTTAACACTTAGAACTTCAAAAGAAGCAACCACAATATTGGGATCACTTAAAACCATGGGGAACTAATGAACTAAGTCAATAAACCAACGTTTGAGAATACAGTGATTTCAGTGATGGTTTGTACATAAAATTGCATGCTCTTCCGACTGGTTTATGGTGCCACGTAACTCCAATTAGTCCAGCATTAGTTTTATCTGGATGATAACCTAGGGCTAGATCATGGACTATGTGATCTCATTTCATGCATTAACTCAAAAACTGTAAAAAGTGAGTTAGTTCATTATGGTTTAACACAATCCATTTGTGCAACCTTCAAGCAACTATCATTCAATATTTTCATGCTTGATATTATTTCTTCAACTGGTCTAACCGAATTCAAATAATAGACTTCATAAAAGGGGTTGAAGGTGTACCGGTGTACCTTCAACCACCTTCAAACAGTGGTTGAAGGTGACTCTGAGAAGTGTACAGTTAATAATACTGTATTACTAAATAAGATCTCGCATATCGACCCATCAAACATCCAGTTTTTTTCCTAGCAGTTGGCGATCAATCCTGATAATCAGCAATCTATCTAATATTGGTACTGTTCAGTACACTCATATTATGTATTATTAAGAATGAAGTACAAGAACTAATGCAATTCCCAACGATCTCATTCAATGTTCATTCAAACGATTCAATTTTCAGTCAATTTTTTTATAAACATGTTTGAAAACAATGTCTTTCATTTTTACTATTCCAAATAGACCTACTGAATAGTAAAAAGTCTGAAACTCAATTCGATATTATACTTCCGTGTGATATCTGTGAATCTGTATTATATTCACATCCGATCAAAATTGACCAAATGTTTATATAAGCCAATTTAACCTGAAAGTTGGAAATGCATTAGATCCCTTATTCAAAGTAAAACATTATCATGCACCATATCTACACAATGGTTCTGCAAGCAGAGAAAAGCTTAAAAGTTAGTTACGGATCAGCACACTATTACAACAGCCCATCGTGCATCTGTAAGAGAGAAAAGACAAACCTCAATTAGAACGTTGCGATAAGATGAATCGGACAGCCGTGCTTGGTCAGGAACTACTTTATCCCGTCTGCGAATTTCCTGCTGCAAGTCATGTAGGTCAAAAACAGTAACAGGATCCATGTGGTGCTTATTGATTAGAGTGACAAGGTATTCTATGTAGTGAAGCCTACGAAAAAAGAAATTGAACTTTTCTTAGTTAAAATCTATTGTGCACAGATATCACGACTTGGTGGAAACTTACACCACTCACTAGTAGCATACAGCAGCTAGTACAAAAAATGGTTGAACTGCAGAAAACAAGAAATACTTCATACTCTCATTCAACTGTATTTCATCCAGTAGATTGCATATGGAATCAGTATACTGAAGTATGTCTAAATCTACCTTATGCACTTTTTCATACCAAATACAAGGTATCTGTGCTCAACGATTCACCAGTCTTATTAGCTTACCTGCTGTAAGCGAAGAAGATAGTCATTCTTTGGCTCGTTAATAATTCGCCCAGGAAGTTTGACATTCGATCGGCGAAGACATGCCTCTAAATCATCCTCAGTGTATATCACAATGGGATCTATGTTGTGTTTCTTAATAAAATTTCCTAAATATTCTATATAATGAAGTCTGTAAACAACATGAAGAAATTTTGTCAACTTTTGTTCGTTCTGCATAACTGAAAGCCACTTTTTTGCTTACTATTAAGCTAATATCTCTCTCTAACAGTAGCAAAACACTTGATATAGCATATGTGCATTTTGATACTATAAGATTCTATCCTTAACTGAGACTGACACAAGTGTAGAAAATACAATTAAAAAATTCACCTTAAATTCTTTGACATTCTGCACCAAACGTACAATCAAACTGTGAGACTAATAATAACACCCCTATATTAAAACCTGTTCCAGTCGTGCTCTATCATCATGACATACATCATGACATGAAGTGATCAATAATGAATGTGCTACAATGTAGAAACACAGGCATTCGCATTAAGCAGAAATTAAAGAATACTACTCCAGTAAAAAAATTAAATATACAGAAAGTACTCAATTTATGCGAGTTTGCTATTATGCAATGAGAGAAATCCTACCAGAGATTCTCTATTTGCAAAAAAAAATTGTTATTATGCTAGTTGAGCAGCAATGCACAAATGACTGAATGCAAGTGTTTTTGCATGTCATTCATATATCCAGTTTTTAGATATGCAAGTTGTGAATAATGTAACCCTTGTATAAACTGAGGACCATTTGCCAGGCCCATGCTTACTCCTTAGAGTAGGGAGAATGGTGGTGAGCACCCAGGACCCTGCAGTTCCCAGTGCGTTTGTGATGAAACTTGCAGGGCAATAAATGGTTCACACATTTTTTAGAAAAAATGTTAAAAGTTATCATTCCAAAAGTTAGAATGTAGTTTGTTGATCACTAAAACAGCAATTATAGTAACACCACCCTGGGTGGTCCCCCGTTCACCCTACTCCAAGGAAGGACCTGCTCCTTCAAATCAAACTATAAATTATTTATGGATCTGAAACTGGTTTCAAACTTTAGTTTCAGTACCCCAAGATCTACAATACTAATGGATAATGTTTTTCTACGGATTTTCAAACTTTAACATTTACATATTTTAAGAGTATAAAAACATAATTTTCTAAATATTTCTGGTTCAGCATTTTTTTACAAAAAACAAAACATTACCAATGTTGTTAAGCATTGACCTGGCAAGTACACCTTCTCATAATAAAAATAGCAATTTTTTTGCTTATGATACATTACTTTAAAACGTAAAAATAAAAGGTTATTTCATTCACTCATACTTAAGTTTACTCATTTGAAAACATTCTTAAGAAAATCTCATCTTAAAAGTGATCTTTAAAAAAATTAAGACTCTTTCTCATATAAGTTGCACTTAAAATTAACACTCATCACTACAAATCCTTGAATTTTACCTGCAAAGTCCAGCATAGCCTTCTTTAACTTCGTTTCCACATATTTCATCTTTTAAACCGCCAGGGATTTCTTTTTGTTCCATAACTGGACATTTTTTTACCCCTGATTCAGTGCACACAAAAGTCAACCCAGCAATGGGCTCGGTGTCAAAAGCAATTCCATTTTCCTAAAACAAAAATATCAATTAAACCCAACATGTTCTAGTATGCCTATACTGTGATGATTATTTTGGACAAAACAAAAAAAAATTCTCAAAATTAGGTGAGAAACCATAACTACTGGGTAAAATTGAAATGAAGAACTATAGTGAATGTCGAAGTTTTTGTATAAACCCTGCAGGGTTTTTTTATGGTAAATATTAAAACAATTTCAAATTAGAGTTGCTGATTGAAAACTCACTTCTAATAACTTCTGGAGCTCTTCAGGGTCTTTGTCACGCAAATAAAACAAACAGTTTCGTGGATGATGAGCATGCAGCCCAAGCTTTCCACAATGGACGGAGAAATTACACTTCTAAGTAAACAAAAAAGTGAACTTTTTTCAATTTGAATATTTACATTCTAAGTTAAATAATGCTTGGTATATTACTTACCTGGCCCATTTTAAATGGCCTTCCACAACCACTGCAAAAATCATATTGACATTGTAGGCATCGAAAATGCATACATCCACCTTTTGCAAGGGCATAGCGAAACCGACAGTTTGGACAATCTATAAAAAATAAACAAGTGATTTAAAATACCACTAAATTTCAACCTGTACACAATTAAAACGAAAAAAACTACAAAAGTTGAGCACAAAAAAGCACACCAAATGTTTTAGACATTCACTTAGATTGACTATTATCAACTGAATAAATAAATCAACTAAACACAAACTAGCAATCAGTAGATTAGATTCAGTGGCATTACTAGGGTGGGTGTTGCCCAGTGTGGTAACTTTTGGTGTCACCTGTTAAAAATAATTTGAGAGCAACAATATATTAATGTTTGAAGCAACTGTTCATTGTAAATAAATTTAGCAACTATTGACAAGTTTATTGACACAGCGGACATTGCTTAACAAGTTAATGAGGAATATAAAAGTTCACTTAGTTGCATTAATAATGATTTAATCACTAATTTACCATAAAGTTAATTTAGTTTTTAAAGCCATGGTTTTCAAAGTGTGGTCTGCGAACCACTGGTGGTCCGTGGCTAGGAGCTAGGTGAGCCACAAAATTTTCTAAATTTCACATGAAAAATCTGTATTTGCAATATATACAAGTAATGCCACTTCAAGATAAGCAGAGTGTACAAGCTGTTTCTGTGTTATTGAGGAAGTAAATTATCTCTACAATAAAATAACATTAATGTCAAGTTTTTATGATGATAATGCGTTTTAAGAAGTCGTTAAATCATCATTCCTGCATTTTGGTACTTTCATGAAAGAGGTGCCAAAGTAGGTGGTCCATGTTAGGTTGACAGTTACTTAGTGATAAAGTAAAGTTTGAGAACCACTGTTCTATAACTTTAGTTTTTCTATATGACATAGCAAATAGCTACAGTTTTGTAGTGCTTTCCTGCAGAACACAGTGTATTGTTACAGCTTTTGAAGGCTTTTCAACATAACACTGCATAAAATTTTAGCCTTGTATAGGTGTATTGATAGAATATCATTAAGTTGGAGTAATAAAACATGCTGTTGTGATTATAACTAACTGTAGGGATATGTTTATGAAATGTATTAAATTTCTGATGAAACAGCATTTTTGCATTTCATAGGCTGCCAGTTTGGTGTTACCCCCTTTTGTGGTGTCACTTCCTGCACCCTCCTAGTGAGGCCACTGATTGCATTTAAATTAGGTTTTAGTGGAAAGTACAAATAAAAAACATTCTAAGCTTACATCATATCACTTATGCTTACATTATATCACTTATGTTTTATAAAGAAATGTAAAACACAACTATTGTAGTGCCTCACCAATTCCATTTTCAGCCAAATGTATTTCTAGCCCTTTTGCCTGAAACTCAGAATCATTTGCATCCTTCCATTCTGCAAACTGCTCACAAGAAATTCCCTCATGTTGTTTTTCCCACTACAAAAAGTAAAAATAAAAACTTCAGTTCAGTTTCTATGTACTGTACGGTAGCCTACACAGTGTGATGTGCTAGTGAAAGCTTCACATGACACATGCAGGGCCGGATTTCCCATTAGGCCCTATAGGCCCGGGCCTAGGGCAACAATATTTTAGGGGTGACAGGGGTGGCATAAAACATTAAGATTATACATCTAGGTGTACAAATGTCGACTTTTATTAATACTCGCAAAAATGGTTAAATATTTTTTGCACTTACACTAAACTTTCTATTTTGTATTTTCATTGATACGTTGAATTTGGG
>JAQIWH010002931.1:0-22066 GCA_034695005.1 Cryptops parisi | reverse complement strand
GATGACCGATGATGACCGACGACTGATGACAGGATACGTCATTTATTAATCCTGGGAGACTATTATATAGTAGATAGCTTCTCTCCCAGTGGATTTCAAACGTTTCAGGCAGATCTGTGTTTTCATGTACTGTAGGCCTATATATTAATAATATATAAACTTGTTTTTCTTGAATTACAGTTGTGGTCATACAGTACATCGTGAATTACATGTAAGACAACTCTACAATAGAAAAGATTAGCCTTATTCTCATGTGGAGGACCCCAAGATGTTTACACAAGTCCGAGTTAAATTTTTTAATCGGAATCGGACACAAGATAACATGAATTTTTAAATCATCCGGTCTTTAGAAATCCCAGTTGTTGTAGTCTATTTTATAAAAACTGCCTAGCAGCGGCATTACACATACAGCAGTAACAACAACATCAGCAACAATAACAACGAGAAGTCGAGAACAAACAACAATACAGACTGCATTCGCAAAAACGCATTAAACCGAAAAGGACAAAGAAAGGAAAAACGAAAATAAAAGAAGTAAACGCAAAAAAAAAAGAGAGAACTCTTTTCACTACGGATGCTCGGTTTAAAAGCATCACGAAACAAGTCAGATGACGATGACAGGGCACGAGAGCGTTGCCAGGAAGGCATTGAGACCACAGACCGTCATCGTAAATTCGAGTAGCCGTCAACCGGGTGACTTCCAAGAAGAAGAAAAAATAGAGAAAAAACAGTCGAGCTTCGGTATCAACAAACGCGGTCTGGCTCGAGAGTTTGTGGAGGTTGGTAGAGGTGGGGGTCGGTAGAATGAAATGGGAGGGGAAAAGAGGAAGAAAAAAGGGGGTGTAGCAGGCAAGCGCTGTTGACCCTAGTGGTCTTTCGTTCCGGCCGTGGTCTCGTTCAGGATGACTTATTGTCGCAGCCGTCCGTCCGACCTCTTCAAAAGAGAACTTCCAAGAGTCCAAGGTTCGACCCTCTGTCTGGCGATAATATCCAGGTGGAAAGATACAACGACAACAGTCATACCTCTATACTGTATAGTATATGTATATACAAATATACAGTATATATACGGTATATAGTGTAAAAGCTAACCTTCGCCTTTCCCCATGACGATGGCGTGCCTCGCTATTAGAAAGCGAGAAAACGACTCGACCTCCGAGAGCACCGCGCCATCCACCCGCTATTCCCCACACCCCAGAGGGGATTAAAAGCGACAACCCTGGCGACCCCGAGAACGAAGCAATGCGTATTTTCTCCCCTCCCGACTATTTCCGCCACGGATGGCACGAGCAAAACGATAATTGAGTCTTTTGCAAAATTCCAATTCTTTTGCCGGAGCGTGTTTAGCGACTTCATTTCCCAGATGCGACTTGGCCCTTTGCACCTGAGCTGCGCTTGCTGTCCGTCCGTTGTAATTTTATGGTGCGTGTCTCTTGCAGCGAAACCATTTCGAGATTAAAAATATCGACAAAATTTTAATTCAATTTCAGCAACGGTTCTACCAAGTTATCAAATAATTAAAAACAATACTAAATAAATTTAAAAACACGCAACAGTGCTGTGACAACGAATTAAGACATCGTCCGACAGAAAACAATGTAACGTGCCGGTCACAGTGACGCTAATTCGTTCTACAGCAAACAACGTGTCATTCAATTTCAACTTCACGGAGACTAACAAACACTACCAAGATAGAATTCTAAAATATTAACGCGGTAACATTATTAATACATGTCCACTGCAGATTTTACGTTTTGTAAAAGCTGGTTTAACGTCTATTCGCAAACATCTACAATTTTTTGCAGTAATATTTTTTCATTTTTTTTCTCTTAATGTTAGTTTATCTTTGTGAACTTGATACTGTAGTAGTGCAAACGATGTTGAAATGTTTAAAACCAGAAAATTGAAAACACCACACCTTGAATTTTGAATCACGTCAAACGTGTCGGTGCAACACGTTGACTGGCTCAGACAACGAACCAGCTTATTCCATCACAAATTGAGAGCGCATTGTTCATAAATGACGCAGTAGTTGTCATCTCGTTTGCATTTTTCTCATAGGTTTGACTGGTTCGCATAAATTTTGAAAAAGCAACCTTTCAGAATGCAACAACATTCATTCCAAACTGCTGCTGAAATCGTCTGTTTTTATACGTATTGTAGTTTCTGCTTCGAGGCATGAATTAAAATCCATAACTTAGCGCAGTGAAGCGACTAACACCTGCCTGCCGATGGATAAAATTTCACAGCAGGAAATTAGAAATGCAACAACAAGAGACGAGTAAAAAAAAATTCACGGAAAAGCAAAAGCTAACATTTATTTCATGTACGCTATTCGAAAGTGGGCTGGTAGCTGCGACAGCGGGTCGGCTGGTGTCAAAATCGAGTTAATAAAAAGTCTATTCGCACCAACCGGGGCCGCACGCTTTCTAACAGCTGCTTAAAATTAACACTTCGTACAATTGGTTCCACCTGGGATTTAATTTCCAGCCAACAGCACGCAAAAAAACTCAACATGGCATTCGTTTCGCATTGTGACAAACAGCAAAAAAAAAATACACACAACCGTGCATTCTACACGCCATTCTGCTAGTAATGAACCTACTTAGTAAGCTGCTAAAAATTCGGAGGCTAAAAAATAATTGCAAAGTGTAACATTAAAAAATCAGCAAAAAGTGGCATTTAAATGCGAAACAATTCGATTGCGTTAACAAATCACGCACACAACGAAGTTGAATTAAGCGAATTAAAGATACCACTTTAAAAGCATGAATTTCTCTCGAATCGTTCGTAATTAAACAATGATACGAGAAATAAAAACAATTTACAAATTGTTGGTTGGAAAAGTGAGTGCAATTTACTTCATTACGAGTACGCAGATTATAGTTGGTGGTGTGCTACAATGTACGTGTTTATTGTACGGAAGCTAAAATGATAAAAAGCAATAAAGAAATATAAAAAATAATTAACAAAAACCAAACACTAACTCTAAACCCTAACTCTAATCCTCAACTTCAACATACAATTTCTAGTTTAATCGCTGATAAGCGCTACACGTTTGAATTCGTAGATTAGCGACGAACTAACAACCTGTTTGCGAGTGAATATCGTGGAATCGCGCCTAAACTCATTACAACAGACGATTCAACTACCAACGACAACAAAACTTAAAACCCTAGAACTTCATCAGAGAATTAGTAACTCAATCCGGCAGTCACCTCCTCTCATCAAAACTTTACCAGTTACCTGTCGTCTTCCACATAAACCGAGTAATAATGTACTGTCACTCCACTAAAGTTCAGCAGTTAAGTCTAATTCATTTCAACTCTCGGTCCAAAAATGGTGCCCGTGTCAGCTTTATTCATATTAATAGCTTAATCTCATCGGCATCACTGAGACTTGGCTCAGTGATGACCAAGATGAACCTATCACTAACATTGAAGAATACTGCCTTTACCTTCAACCGTTTTGGCCGAGGAGGTGGAGTTGCACTTTCATGCCATCAACAACTCAACCCCACCATTGCTGGTTTCTATCGTTCCGATGAACTTGAAATGATACAAGTGAACATCCAGGCTACTCCAACTAACTTAACTCATATAGATTTACCGACTTACTTATTATCCCATTGACCAACTTGACGTCTTGGTTCACCAATTCACCTTTAATCATAGTGTTAGCATTATGAACAATTTTAGTATTCCGTTTGATTCACCAACACACTTCACTAATATTTTAAAAGTTAACTACCTTAGCTAGTTTTAACTGCCACCCTCACATCTTATTCCCAACCAGTCACTAATTCCTCGTCCTCTACCAAATTTCGATCGACCAAATTTATATCATTCCAAACGTCTACACCCTTAACATTTATAGCTACCCAATTCACAAATTGGACCATCTGTTGATTGTTGTCATCTTTAACGCTTCAATACAAATTTCCCGACCTTCCCTCCAAAATAAACCCTCTTACTGTGTGTTTACGATAAAGTTAATTGGCAACAAGTAAAAAATGATCTGAATGAAGTGCTCCACTTGAGAGAAAATTACTCCAGTAATGTTGACTCCCTCCTTTTTGACAGAAAAATCTTATTTAATATTCTCACAAAAAATGGTCTTCAAATTAATACTTCTTCAATTCAGCCTGTTAAATCCAATAAATGGTGGACAAGGCTACGTCCTTGTCCAAACTCAGGAAACTTTTTGATAGTACCTACCACGAATCTTTAATTAATTTCTCCATTGAAACCCAGTCCCATCTTAAAACAGTTTATGAAAAAGCTATTAAAACTGCTAAGCGTAGATTTCATGGAAAAACTAACTATAATTGTGTGGAAATTTTTTAATTTTAACCAACAAAATCCTGTTACATTAAAACCTGAACAATATGTCGACTATTTGAAGTGGTGTGACAACCCAAATCAAATTATCGACACTATCACAATACCAATGTAGAAATCCACTTACTTAACGACTGTATTCCTACCTCCTCCTCCCATTATCCAAATTTCTCATATTGATCTGCCTTAAATAAATTTGGTAACACTCACAAAACACATTTTACTTTCTTAAAGTTGATGTTATTGCTTGTTTGTTTTTTTGTATTCTGAGCTCAATTTACCTTTACTTTGTATTATTCAAACCGCATGTATTTTAGTCCCCGTGGGACCTATTAAGTTAATACATAAATAAATAAAAATAAACTTCTAAATTTGAAAACGTTCAAATGAATATGGTACACCAACCACTCATCAAAAGATATACACCGTACATTTTTTGTTTTCTGTGTAACACAAAATTCCACCTCGACGACTTTTTTTATATCAATCTCTGATGAAAAGAATGTAACATTTGGAAGCACTCCACCTCTTGGAGTGCTCTACTTAACGTCTCGCCACAAAAGCACGTCTGCCATAGCTTTACAACCTCGTTCTTTCTCAGTTTTGTATTTTTCGAGAGGCCAAAGTTTTCGTCGCGCCCAAGTTCTCCCATCTATAAGAGCTTTGTATTAAGACTGACACGGAGCGGATGAAAGGTGGAGGGCGTGAAATATAGCGTCATTCTGCTGCCATTTAGGCGAAGGTGTCGAGAGCCCCGATCTGAAGTGCTGCTGCCCACCTTTTTTCTTCGCAACGGGATTACAGTCAATTTCCAACGAGGAAACAGGGGTAGGGGATAAAGAAGAAGAAGAAGAAAAAGCAATGGTGGTGGTGGGAAAAGTGAGAAATGCGTTCGCATAGCGCCGAGACCCGCGCAATAATAAAAACGCGCGTGTCCTATACTCTTGGCCAGCCCCACTGGGCCATTAGGCCCACGGTCATCTCGGCCCTTTCCCCTAATAAATAACAGGCATAGCCGCCAACTAATGGCGCCTATTGTCTCGAGCGAGAAAAAAGCCTCTACCACTACTCCACTGTGCAGCACCGTTAACGCGTTCGCCTAAGAAAAACCTAGCAATAAGCTACTATTGCCGCTGTAGGCCGGAACCGATGCGGAGGTCCATTAGCGATGACGTAATGAGCCACGCCTTCACTTTTTCTAACTTCGGTTTTTCTTCGACGACGACGGCGACGTCGAAGCGCCTAGGTTTACTAACTTACTATCGAGCTGCAAAAGCACTCTGCCATACTGTACGAGGGTGCATGTTAGCGAATCGAAGAACGCGTGAGATGAGTTGCTTTTTTATGCTTAAGCGGTAAAAATTTATAAGGTGTGGAGAAGAGTTCCTCGAATCTTCATGGCTTGGTAAATAATCAGCAGCCGTAGGTCGTAATTCTTAAACGTGCTGCTGAGCTCACCAGCGTTTATTAGTCTATTACTCGCTTTAAGACCAAAGGCAAGAATCCCCGTTGTTTTTTCCGGGTTAACGCGTTGTTGTTCTACTACTACACGAATCGTGCCTTCAGCTGTTTATTACTCGAGTAAGGGTGGACTTTCAAACGGACACTTTTTCTTCGTATAATTTGAACGTATAATTTTTACTTCTCTCCTAACTTCGTTTCAGACATAACGGCGAAGACGTCGCTGGAATTAATATAACATTGTTTCTTTTCCAAAAAAATATATATATATAAATACAAGTTCATCGTATATTCTAAATTTGACAACTGTAAAAAAAATTAGCAATCCGACCTTTCAATAAAAAGGCTAGTAACATAACACGAACTTTGCAATACCTTTCCCCCTCAAGCACCATTTAATCAAGACTTGTTCAAAATGAAATTTTCCATCGTCATTTATCGGAAAAGTAAACAATCTATTTCGGTTTATCAAACCCAGGAGCGAATCATTCGCGTGGAATTTTTTTTTTTTTAGTATAAAACAGAAGGAGAAAAAATGGCCATGATTAAAATCTAAAGGTAAAAAGCAATTGTTATTGACAACTGAAACGGAGCGTGCTGGTAAAACAATATCGGTCGCACGAGTGAATATTGCGAATGGTGCTGCGGCATAAATTTATTCCAATATCCGATTCGCGTTGGAAATGTCAATGAAGAAAACAGATTGCGTTCTTTCAACGCGTGGATGAATGCAGCAGTTTGAACCTAGCACGAGTAGTGATGTAGCGAGAGATCTTAACAGACGTCAAGAATTAAAGCATTGACAAAATGAACGAACCTTATTGCAAGAAAGAAAAAAGTTTTTTCCGGTGACAAAACGAAAAACCAGAAATGAAAAAAAAAATAACCGACTGTATTCGGTGTTAGCATTAAAGAACATGCACCGGTTGATAAATACGAATGACACACACCTCATCAAACGTGAGAAAAAAACTAACCAACATTTTTTTTTGGATTTCGCATTCTGACTAATGCAAAAGCCATGTTTTCACCCCTTCGATGCTGGAATACCAATAAGTCTTTGTTACTCGATGCTTCACGACAATAACACAGAAATGTCAATAAAAAAACTGGCATTATGCTTGACTAAAATTTGAGTGCACCATTTAACGATGTGACAAAATTCATAAGAAACAATGCCAATTTTTAATAAAATTGTTATCATTTAAGATTATTCGAATAATTTATAGCACACCTTTAGTATACATTCAGTGATCAAATAGTACATAAAAAAAGAGATATAAAACCTACTTTTTAAATCAGTTAGGTCGATTCAAACGCCAGTGAAATGATTTTTATTCCACTGCCGAAACCAAATAACGCAAAACGAACGTTTTTCTTACCTATAAGTAAAAATAATAACATTAGTTTCAATCCATCGTATATAATAAAATCAATTTTTATCTGTATATCTAAAAATCTCAGTTTTGTGTTTAAATACTATAAAATTTTGTTTTTCATTAGATTGACTTGACACTTGGTAGGGTGAAATATTTCATTTTTAGTGGGTTTTTTAAAAATTATTTTTAGTGTTTTTGGCAGTTTTTTAATGATTCTTCGGAATCACTATACACAGCAAGAACACGAAGAATGGAACAACTGGTTAGATTTCAGGTTATTGTCATTGCTAACAAGTACAATAAAAATGTTTTAAAGCATACTTTTACAGTATATACTGGCATATAGTATTCCGTCATATTGGTTTTTAATTAACTGCATATAAACAGTGACATTCGTGAGACTAAGACAAATCCATGGACACCTTATTCATCTAAATCCATCAAAGTCATTTAACTTTTAAGAGAGTCTAAAGAATAATGCATATATGGTATGTAACGTCATTCATATTGGTTTTTTATTGACACCACACAACCATTGCCATTCGATACACTAAGACAAATCCATAAACACCTCATTCATAAAAATCCATCGAGTAGTTATGTTATAAGTAGAACTCACAACTCACTCACAAGTGAAGCTAATATAAAAAGTGCAAAAATTGTAAAATTAGAAAACCCACACATGCATTTTTTGTGAACCATTTTAAATTCCCGATTTCATTTTCGTTATGTTTATACTCTACAAGAAACGTTAGAAAAAAATTTCGCTAAATTAACGACGTATATTGCCTGCACGCGTGTTATAAATAAATTCGTATTTTTTTTAATGAATAACTCGTAAATAACTCACGAACGCCAAAGGTTCAAAAAGCGAAGTATGAATTTTAGCAAAATAAATAGCAACAACATTGAACACTTTCCTGTAAAACATAACGCAAAACTATCCCCTTTGTAGTGCTTTTCTGCTAAACACAGCGCTTTGCTACAGCTTTTTCAAGCTTTTCAACATAACCACAGCGCATTGCTACACACAGCTTGTTAAAACTTTCTAACAAACACATCCGCATAGCTTCATTTAACTTGATTTGATTTAATTTGATTTGTAGTTATATTGGCTACCTGATAGGTTGTTCTGAGTAATCATGAACCGTAAGCTACGGACCTCCGAACTTGGGTTCCATCCAACATTTGAAATTAGTTATGAACCATTTTAAAACATAAAATAAAAAAAGGTAAGAAAGGAGGAACACATTATGTATATCTCTGTTTATTTAATGTAAATGTACCTTTATCGCTAGCAAAGGTTATATTAATAAATTTGAAAAATTAAAAACTTGTGAATTTGATAAAATATCATTAGATCACATTTGTCGATGTACATTAACGCTTGTCGATGTACTGCATAAAAAACATTATGCAGTAAACAAGCTTTTAAGAAATTATGACATATTTTGTTATTTTGTTGTTAGTCTTATTTAATTTTTTATTTGTTCTCAAATGTTCTGTATATAATCCCATAGATTGCTTAAATAAATTCAAAATCAAATTAAAACTGCCTTATCTCATGTAATCAAACTTTGAAACAATGAAGGTTCATCAAAAGTAAGCAAAGGTTTATCTGCTAGTATACGGGATAATAAAATTAGAATTTTAAACATTGTTAGCAAATGCTTCCTCCAATAAATAATTTATCGATAAATCTACGTTCGAACAAAACCTTTATGACACATAAAACATTTTTTAACCACGATTCTGAAATATTAAACCAACTTGTTTGTGAAGCAACATCAAAACCGTGATTCACGAATAAAGTTTTTACTTGCTATCTTCGACATGTCCGTTTATGTACCATAGCTCTTAAAAAGTGTATCGTCGACAACATCACCGTATCTTGAGTATTTTTTTTTTATGAAAATGCATCCATACCGAGCCGGAAACAAATTGACTATCTCCTTCCCACACACTTTTTTCCTTGAAACGTTATTGCAAAAAAAAAAGAGAAGAACAACTTTATGCTTCTGATTTTAGGATCCGTGGCGTAGTGTTTGTTATTCAACCTAAACACCAAAACCTTTTCCGTCCTGTAAGCTCACAGGTTATTTCCTGTCGCCTGCTTATTTCGCGACACACTAGGCTTTTCGGTGACACCCAACACCATCGCCACTATGTCAGACGGGGTTTGCATATTTCTCTTCCCTCCCATCGCTCATTTCGCTGCCTTTTCTTCGAAGACGACGCTGGGAATTTGAAGAGCTCGTCTTTTTCGGTGTTGGTGCGCCCGTAAAAACCCGAAACGGCTTCGTATCTGTGGAAGGTAAACAGGCGCTTTATTCGAGCCATGGCATCCCAGAGCGCTTGTCACGGCTTGCCTCCTCACGCTCCGTGTTAAGGAGGGGGTAAGGAAAAGAATGGAAAGACAAGGGAAAGAGGGTAGAAATGGTAGGAGAAAGAGGAGAGATCGAGACGGCGGCAGCAGCAGCAGCTTTCGTGGCATTCATGACCCACGTGGGATATGTGCTCTGCATCGCCAACACGACTAGAACGGTCTATTGTAGGTCCTCGTTGGAGCACAAAACGACCTCATCGTTAGAAAAGAAGTCTCGGATTATGGATCGTGCCCCGGTCGTCAACGAAAACGCCGATGAGAAGAAGAACCATCTAATTGCGACACCAGTACTGCTGTTACTGTAGTATCGAAGAGAGAAAGAGTTCTGCTAAAGGAATGGCGCACGCGCAGCAAACAAACAGCCTATTACGGCCTAGTCTAGAGAGTACCTAGCATTCCAATCATTCAGCAACTTCGCTTTTTACGTCGACATTTATGAACTTATCAACGCATTACTACGGACTCGAGTTCTTTCCTCTGTACGGCGGTTTTCCTTTGCCTGGGTGATGTCCAAATCAGCTCAACGCCGATTGAAATGTGTTTGTTCTAAAGATCGCAATTAGCTGCTCTCAGCGAGGCGACAAGGAAGGATAGACAGACAGAGACACGCAGCAGCAGCAGCAGCAGCTTCGACTGATAAAATGAACAAACACCGTCAATGGCAATAAAAGCTGCTGCCTTTTCTATCCCGACGAAAGTGAGATTTCCTCCCATCTCCTAATCTCATTTCAGTCGAAAGCAAATAAAGACTAATTTCAGAAAATCAATTCCCCTTTTTTCTACCCACCAGCAGTCTCTAATTATGAATCAACATTATTTATGCACCATGTTTTGAAATTGTGAGTAACAATAAAATCAAAATTGTTTAGAAGACTAATGATGCAGCGTAAAAAATATTAAGTTTCTTGGTGTTGTTTATTAACAAAATAATCTGAACACACGTAAAGCATAAATGATGCTAAACATACAAGAAGTCTGTAAGCAAATATTACCACACTACGTATATTTATTATTTCAATTTACAAATGCATTAGTACAACAATCAATGTGGCGTGATACATATAATTGAGTCACCCGATTGCCAAAGTGATTAAACCCACAAAACAAAAAGTAGAAAAAATCAATAAACCTTTCTTCGGTATTAAGAAAGGATTAAATTCATTGTCTGTTAAAATAAGTGTAAAAAAATTTCAAACCAACATTGTAAATATATTATTACAGTGTAGCTTTTATGTTTGAAATATAAAAAGTTCATCACCAATCAAGCATTTTGGCACTAAATTTTGAACAGAATCCTCAAAAGTGAACTAAATCATTTTGGCCTGTGAATAACTTAATTATCCACACCCTGCCTTCAATTTAACACAAAATGCTTCTTTAGTTTTTTCTGAAATAGTTGAAAATGTCATTTTATTTTATATTATATTATATTGTTAAAACTGCTATCTGAATCTTGATAATATATTTTTTACGCTTATGTCTCTCGTATGTATGCACTTAGTGGATACAAGGAAAACAGGCCCGAGGTTCTGTATCGATCATTGTGCACAGCAAATGAAAAGAAAAGCACTACCATTACACGTTAGTGAGGAAATGTAATCTTGCGAATGGTCTTAGGGCCTAGCTTTCATCCTAGTAGCTCGTGCGCCTGAGCCTTAAGCGTACTAAGCTAGTGTGACCATGGCGAGCAATGGTCGCCCGTTCCTAGAATCGTTGTGGCTGAAATCTCATTTGCACTGAAACGGCTGCGAGATGCACTTAATCCATAATGAATTTCAATTAAAAGGCTTCGTTCAGCGTGAAATGGTTTAATCAAAGACGCTGTTATGCGCCGCCCAAAGTTCCCTTCGAGGTTGCTATCACCTAACAGATAAATTTGCGATTGATCAGCCAACTGAGAAGAAAAGTAGTAAAGTACCAAGTTTCACTCTCGCCGTTTGCATACAGGGCGTGGGGATTATTTCAGTCTCCACATGACGGATGGGAGTAACTGGCAAAGAAGAATGAGCTCACTGAACAAATAAACCGTGACAATATTGGTTCAAAAAAAAAAAGAGTCTTCATCGACGCAAGCACATACGTATAAATATATACATACCATATGTGACGACTAAAATATGAAACACTGCGAGGGAAAGTAAATTGAAATTGTAACCGCTCGAGGAAAAGAAAGACATTCTAATGTACACAGCCCATCTCTTTTGTCTATCAATATAAAATGTTCCATTTTCAGGAGAAACATGCCAAGTACACATGTCAAGTTATATTTGTAATAGTATTCCTAATACTTTCTTTTTGAAACCTAAACCTACCCTGGCTTAAGTCAATAATTTAAAGGCGATGCCAAAGTGCCCATTAGTTTCCAGATTGAGAAGCTTCTCTTTTGCAATATATTTCACCATTCTCGGTGCTTAAAAAAAGATAAAAACTAAAACGAAAGAAAAAAAGATCAAGGAACTAGAAAAAAATGCTTTTCATACCGTAGCTAAAAATGACACTCCAGCACAAAGCGTAAAGGGAATTTACTGCAATACCAACATTTTCTTTTATATATTTCCTTAGATAACGGCCTCGTTAACCTCACGTTCGAGCCTAATTAAGCGCAGTCGTTTTACGGATCATTTCATAAATACTCCATCGCATAGCAGATGCTTATTGCCGTCGTAAGGGATAAACTGAAGCTTTCATCAAGAAATTCAGGTCTTTGTCATTAAAGAGGAAAGAGGCAGGGTATTGTTTTTTTTTTTATTTAAAAATTTCCTTTTTAACCGACACTATCTACTTTAAAATCCTAACCTGGACGAGTTCAGAAACGTAAAAAATTTAAAACACGTTGCTACGCACTCGGTTAATAATCAGAGTTTAATTTTAAAAAATGTACCAGTCGAGTAATGGTCTCCGGTTAAAGGTGAACGAACCTAAACCGAACACTATAGATCATAGAGAATCCGCAATATCCTGAATAATTGGCGTTTATTGCAGCGCATAGATCACAGGTCAGCGAATCAATAACGCATTATGCCGTCAATACAAACGCAATGATCATCTCCGATCCTTGTCAACCGACCATGAATAAATCGAGCGGAATGTTTAGCTACATAGGAAATGTCACCATTTTCCAAGTAATCTGTCGGATCACTTTTAGTTTACGCTACGATAGATAACGAGTAGCGGCTCGAAAAGGATTTGGTCAACTCGACGAGCTAAGAAAATTCGACGAGCAGCCCAAACAACGTAAAGTCAGACCATTTCATCAGCTCGGTCCCAAGAAAGTGGAAGCGTAAAAAAGAAAAATAAACGCAAGCAAGAAACGTGTTTACGAGTTCCGTTGTGGGGAGTCCAGCAGGAATTGGAATTGCGCTGGCGTCGACTCGCTCCTAACGATCCTTGATGCTTTCTCAATTCAGCAGTTATTGACAGTAAAAGAACTAATTCCCCAAGGCCTATCACTACTACGATTTGCAGTAAAGATGAGGTCGATACTACCGATTTCAGGTAATGTTTTTCTTTTATCTTTTTTGCCTTCGTCTTTTCTCTTCTTCTTGTATTTAGCTGTGTTTCTTTATCTGCGTTACTTAGGAGATGAAGATGAAACAAAGAAAAAATATAAATAAACTACAAAAGAAAAAAATCGAAGGGAAGCTGAGTTTTGTTTCTTTCTTATTCGCAGCTGTTGTTATTGGAAATGACGTCAAACACCGTTGTTTTTTCATTTTATCGATAACAGCCAATTTTCATTCGTCGGTAATATATATATATCAGATGTTTCCCTTCGTTTGTAGTTTTTCCGGAAATAGTTTGCAGCAGACTCGTTTTGAAAAGGCTTAAAGTTACTACTTTTCAATGCACTACGGGAAAGTAAAAATGAATAAACAAGAAGAAAGAAACGTTCTGCGTGTCTTGAGTAATCGGGTTTCAAAATTTTACACACACATCTTTACGAACGATTTTTTTTTTATGAAACGTTCTCGTGTGCAGTCAACTTAATGTGTTCATTGATGCAGATGCTTACAATAACATTATTATCTTAATTTTATGAAATATGGAAACGATTTTTTTAATGAAAATAAGCGTGGCTGGTACACGAGTTTGAAAAAATATTACAAAATTTGCTGTAAGAATATCCGTCGTTTAAGTATCAACAAGATAAACTCAAATAAAACAAACAAATCGTCATCAACAATTCTTTTCACCCATTACACTTTCATAAAAAAAAAACTAACTTTAACAACAAACATAAAAACTCTACGTCATACAAATTCCACTGTTACCAAATTATTTCTACAAGATTAACTCACAGTTTCACTTATAACACCTACCAATTTTAAAACCAGGTCTCAATAAAAAATACGGAAAATTTATATTCTCAAAAAAAATTATTTTAATTTTGATTTTGTTTATTGCGGACAAGTATCCAATAGAGTACATAGTGTAACTAATTAAGACAATAAAATCTGTGGATAAAGATTTCTATCAAAAGTTTTAAAAAAATAAATATCAATGAGTGGTCGCAAAAAGCTAAATTTACGTAAACGAAACGGGAGCAAATTACAAAACTGGTAAATATTGTAAAGATATTTTGTTTGAGGGTTATAATAAAAATTCCTTTACAAAACTTTATACAAAGATGACCTATAGACTTATTAATTTTTTTTACAGTTTGTTGTTTTATTCGTAATCGTTTGTTTTATCAAATTTTACTTTGTTATCTTAATAAGAATAGCCTGGTTCTGTGGATATGAATATGTGTGTGTGTGTGTGTGTGTGTGTGTGAGAGAGAGAGAGAGAGAGAAAGAGAGATAGAGAGAAGTGACAAACCTCTACTCTACTTTACTTTACTCTACTCTACTCCACTCTATTCTACTCTACTCTACTCTATTCCGCTCGACTCAAGTCTACTCCACTCTACTGTACTACCTCCAATCTACTCCTTTTAGTCTACTCTACTCCACTCTACTCCCCTAGTCTGTTCCAAATATAAAAAATTGAAGAATAGCCCCGTCCATCGGGTGACGTCCTGAATACGTCGCTCATGCCCCCGTGCTACAGCAAGGGTCTGCTTTTAGTATAACTATATTGTTATTCTCAATACTATGGATCCGCATGCTGTAATAAAATAATAATATTAAAAAAAAAACAAAGTAAACTTCGTTTAATGTATGCAAAACGTATGTAGTAAAACTAAAATTAAATCAATTTAATTAATGAAAGCATAGTACAATGAAGTCCGTTTAAATTAAAAGGTGTCTACATTTAGTCAAGCAACAACGTTCATGCAATAGAAATTAAAATATTGTTCACTGGTGTATTCAATGAACAATCAGCGCAAAAACTTTTTGAGGCGCAATAACAACAGAAAATAGTCACCACGTACGAATTGTTAATACCGAAAAATGCAACAGTACAAGTAAAAAGCACTTTCTTTATAATGTAAGAACCATTAGATGGAAATCGATTCTTCCTCAACAAGTCACTTAACATTCGCCACTTTATTTTTAAGAAACGGGAAAAGGGTGAAAGCCTGAAAAAACTTATTTTGTGTGTGTGTGTGTGTGTGTGTGTGTGTGTGACAAGCGAGTTAATGCACCTTTCATTCAGTTTTCATAAAGTGATGCAAGGCTCTTAAAAAATGCCAACTCAGAAAAAGAAGAAAAAAATAACAGCGTCTATGAGCACGATCCCACGGTCGTCTCGGTCCCGGGGTGACAAAAAACGGAGGGGAGGAGTAAAAATGGGAGGGGACTTTCCCCACCAAAGGAAGACGAAGACGACAACGACGAGCCATGAGGGATGAGGGGCAACGTCACTTCCCTACCGAAACGCTTTGAGAACTTCTGGCAAAGTGCCACGCGCGGATTTCTTCAATTGCAAACTAGGACGTGCGGACTACATGGGAATTTCCGACTACTCAATGCTAGCTCCTTCCATTTAATTTTTAACAGCATGAAATATGGCCCTCGCTGGGTAGTGCTTCGCTTGGCTGCTTCTTCGAAAAGACTTTTCTATTCATTGCTCGTTGCTGCTTCGCGGACAAAAAGAGAAAAAAAAACTGTCTTCAAGAGTTGGAGACAATATGCACCCAAACATTCCAAGAAGAGACGACTTAATTAACAAAGGAAAAGAAACTTGAAACCGGAAAAGTGTCTCTTTCCATTTACAACAATGCAAACTGTGTACCTTACTCGTGAAACAAAAGTAAGATACTTGCGACGAAACTTAAGGGAAAAAAAACACCTAGAAGCGAAAATTACCAGTAGGAAAAAACAGTTTCTTTTTTTTCGGATGATGACCTAGAGAGTTAAGTAGAGCATTAGTAGTGTAGTTGAATTGTAAAAAAAAAACAAACAGGTAAAGAAAGTTTCGGGGTAACTAAGCACTAAGAGGATTAAACCAGTAATTTTGCTAACACAAGTAGCGTAGCCTTTAAGTTTAACTGGTAAAACCACTTCATTTATTAGAAAGCATTGAGGTGTCTCATTGATAATGCATCGAGTTTCATCCTAGAATCTCGCTTGATTAGGTCACTAGTGAAGTTGCTCAGAGAAGCTCAACCGAACCGGTCGAGATTAATAATAATCCTCGAGAGAAAATTAATCCGACGTATTGTTTGCTGTTGTCTAATCCCTGCCAATCTACGAAATTTAGCGCAAAACAATTGCGAAGAAACAAAAGACTATTTTTCAGTTTTATCGTAAACCCTACTTTATCATCAAAATCGGTAAATCAAAAAAGCACCATTATGAAAAGGTGTTGGTTGTTAAAGATTTTACATTTTTTCCGATTTTACTTCACTTCACGTTGCTTCAAGCGTAATCTTATTCGTGAAAATTTTATGAAACACGATCTTTTCTTTCATTGATCATCGATATTCATCAAATATCTAAAACTAACTCCTTGTTGATAAATCTGTCATTTCACCTTATAAAGTCACAAGATATATAAATTAAAACAAATTTCATTCATAAAATAAACAAAAGTGAAAAATGAAAAAAAATAAAAACAAAATGGTTCAAGGTATTCCATGGTGTTGAGTCGGTGTTCACTCTCCGATAAAGTAATTGGTTAGTTTTACCGCAGACTGGTTCTCTGGATTGTATCACCACCACCTGGTATTCCAATAGAGTCCAGTCCGAGCCCCCATCCCTCCCCGGCAACGTCTACAATTCCAAAGTTGGAGTTTACCAACGTTTCCTTTACATGGCTTCGCGTGTCTGTGGTCAACCAACGGCAACGGCAATGATGTTTTCGGTAATACACTCACTAATGTAGCGCTAACCTAGACTATCTAAACCAGTGTCATGTAGACCTGTTAACGCGATATGTTACATCGTTTGATATGGCCGACAACATTGAGTAGCGAATTTGCCAACTACCGCATATTTTCGAAAGTAGTGAGAAAGTGGTCGACAAAATAAAGCTTTGCAGTTTGAAGTAATACTGAAGCCAGAATGCGAAAATTTCATAGTAATAACCGTAAAAAATATCATTTGATGACGAAACAATGTCAGTTTTTAAGAATATAAAAAAGAATACGGAGTATTCTTAATAGTTGATAAGTTTATTTATTTATTTTCACGATCCTAGAGGGATCAAACAAAGGTGATACAAAAAGTTGGAAGAAATATATTGCAAGAATCGGATGAGAGTATTAAGGAATAAAACATAGTTAATTTATAAAATAAAATGTGCAAAATTCTTATCAAAAAAAAATAGACAGTTGGTAGTGACAATTGGTAAGTTGATAGTGCCGCCTAAAACACATCGTAATGACTAACATAATTTTTGGTGTGTCAATTCAAACAATTTGTGTACGTCTGAGACGTGAGATTTTCCCTCATATAATAAAAACTGGTTGGCAAAGCGGACATCACAGCTGTCTACAAATTGTTCTAATTGTCATAGGCCTACCTAAAATTGCGTGTGACAGGAAGCCTGAGAAAAATTATAGCACTAATTAAGCAATACGAAGTAATATTTAAGTAACATTGTAGCCCTAAGTATGTAGTTATAGATAATGACTAGTAAAGTAATTTACTAGCTAAAGAAAATCACGTAGAATTCATTACATTCTTAGGTTAACTAGCCAAAATTCCCAAAGAATATACCATGCTGAATTCAAAGTTCTCATTAGGAAACGAATAACTCGTTTATCTATTACCTAGAGAAAATTAATTATAGAGAAAAATAGCATTCAATCGTTGTTCGACCTAGTAACCTAGGATTGTACATTTACAAGTATCGTCTACTGTAAAGTACAGTAGTAGGTCGAAAAGAAAGAAAAATATCATCATGCCAATTGTTTAGATTCTTTGGTGAACATAGGTCTAGCAAACAAGAAAAATGCCCGGGTAACAAGATAAAAGCATCTCATTATTTCCGATCTTGCAATTTGGAGGCAGGCGCAGTTGCGGGCTGATCGTTATTCCGATATTGATACTTGCTATTCTCGTAGCGACTAGCTACTTAAGTTGAGAGCTTTCCGTTTAGATGGAACACAAATATTCACAACAGGTGGAGAAACTCTCAAGGTTTCTCCATACTCGTTCTTCGTAAAGAAGAAAGGAAGCAGTAATAGTACTCACTGCTTCAAAATGAGAAAAAAGGAAACAATCGACTGCAACTTTTCTCTCGAGTATTTTTTTCTTCTTATATACTTGTACTGTATGCATGAAGCCGTAAACATAGCTTATTGGAGATCTATTCTTCAGCACGTGAATAATAGTAATAATCTAGCTGTTGTAAATAATGACAGCCGCTAAATCTACTATGTAGTAGTAACCATTTCGAATTTCTGAGAATGCTAAAGGAACACAACAAGGATGAAATGAGCCGTCTGAAGCTAAAGAGAACTAAGTACACATTTTCGTAATTCGCTATTATTGCTGTAACACGTTAGACTCTTAACATAACATACATCCACTTATACTGTCAATGATAACTAATGTCCATTGCTCACGTACAAAGTCACGTGAGGCAAAATAGGTTATAGCTGAGCATAGCTAATGCTAAATGCTAAATTCGATTCTTTTCTCAATTTGCTCAAAATATGAAGAAAAAAATGTCGGTTAGTTTTATTTGGCTTCAGACGACTCAAATATGAAGAAAAAAAAAGAAAACTGAAAAATTAACGTCTTTCAACATATAGAAAAAAAACAGATCCACAAGTGGTGCTCAAGCAAATTGGTTTTATTGTTTTGGTTCAACCTCTCCATGTTTGTTATGCAACTCATCCGATTCTATAATATAACGCGCGTATCTTCAGAATTAGCTATTAAATCATTCCTGATGACAAAAACGAGTTGTAGTTAGCAACTGGTTTGAGAAAAGAAGAAGTGACAACCCGACCTGAGCCTACACGGTAGAAGAAAAATCTATAGCTTTTAAGAGACGCTTTTTAAGCTGCGCTGGGGGGGTTCGGAGTGAAGGAGTGTCGTCCTAGACAATGCTTTGCCATTTCCCACAAGACCAGCAATTACAGGCTGGAAGCCTTTTTACTCTTAACGCCTCAATGTCGCGCAGCCTATTTTTCTCGTCTTCTAAGTGTCTTAACAACTCGGTCGGGAGGAGGGTGGGTACGCACTCCGAGTCCTCGGGGCTCCACCGACGGGAATTCACAATCACAAATTTGAACTAATAACGTTGTGGTGAAAATGGGCGATGAAGTCATGATAAATTCTGACGCTCGCAGCAATTCAATGCGCAAATGAACTTCCTCCCCCGAACGCGACAGGGCTCGAATAATTGTTTCTGCTTTGCACACGATTTTTCTCCTCGTTTCCTGCCATCATCTCTCCCCGTCCAGATGTTGCACTGACGACGAGTAATTAAAAAATAATAAAGATGACACAAGGCATCTTTGCACTAAATGAATTGTCATCACGAACAACAACTGTTGTCTGCATCCCACTTTTTAATTGTCGCCCAATGGGGGGCAAAAAAACAAACGCTACCTACAAGTCACATGTAACAAAACCTTGTACTGCAAATGAAAACTTGTTCCAAAGCCTTTAGGTGAAAGAAGCATTAAAATAGTTTTTTAACAAACAAACAACTCCAAAACGAAAATAGTCGAGATAAATTTTTGTGTCAACATGAGCCCGACTAGCGCTACATCGTTCTTCTAATCGTTACCTGGTCGGAAAACGGTAACGAGAGACAAACTTGACAGTGAAGTAAGCGAGCAAACGAACAGAAAACTTTGAAATTTGCAAAGGAGCTCTTCGGCAGAAGAGTACAAGTACAAACTAACACGCGGACCCTGGGGAAAAGACCATGACGATAATGACAGCTGTACGAATGCAGAGAACCGTTAGCAACCTCAGCAGAATCGGTTAGCTGGTATAAAATAAAAGCAACTTATCCAAACTGATTATCCTAATGAGGTCGTCGTTCTTGAGCCCCAGGTTTGGTATTAAGTCGGCTTTGCTATGTCGCACCATTGGGTTTCCTCACAATTCCAATTTCTCATTATCTTTTTCTCACTCTCGCACTCGCGTCGTGAAACGAGAATATTTACAACCGTCGGAGCGGTGTTCGGAAAATTTACACGCGTATGTCGCAAGGAATAATTCTGCCGAGCAAGCGGTGGAGGCTGTTCACACGTGATAATTAACATCACAAATCCTGGCCCGGGCAATGATGTCGCCGCCACTTGGCAGAGCATTCACCTTTCACCATCCACATTAGGAGATTTCATCAAATTTTACACGCAGCAATGACTAATTACTCCAGAGGCTTTCGAACGCTTGAGCTTTGCCAATGAAAACGAGTAGCAAGGAGAGGAAAATAGGATCAGAAAATAGAATAATACCAAAAGAGATAAGAGAAAAGCAGATATTGCTTACGAGCATGCTAACGTGAACGTTTATAAAATGTTTCCCATAATAAGACCTGGCTTTACTTGGAAGAGGGGAAGGTGTAAAGATCAATTTTTAAGAAACTGGGTTAGTGATTAAAATATACTTTAAACTTTAACTTCAAAAAAATTATCATCCTTACAATGTTAATGACCCATGAAACACACTGCTAATAATTACATAATTGATAATAATTTTAGTCCAAGAAACAAGAGAACCAAATGAGTTCACGATACAGAACTTCATTGACAAATAAATGAAATGTAATTGGTCACCATTGTGTAAAAGTTCAATTGAGGTATTTTAGTTTTTAAACTCGGAATGAGGAACCATGAATAGTTCACGGTTATTCAACGTGCGTTAAAATTACGTCAGTTCAGAGGCTAGATACTAGTGGTAAACAAACCTAGAACAAGACCTCAGTTTAGAGATATTCTTCTTGAAGTCGCCATTTTATGAGCTGACGACCCCATAGCCGCCGATTATTCGAGCGTTTCCATGACTGAGCCGGGCACTCGCTCCATTCGCTGCTGCAATTACCGTTGTTCAAATGAGATCGTTAAAGCCCACGCCGAGACAAGCAAGGCGCATGCACATTTACTCCTCCATTCGGTGTCTCCTGTGTTTGCCACCAGCAGCGCTTTTCAAATGGAACCAAAAGGCGGGGGTGGTAACTGGGAAAAATCGGTCGCGTTGCCGACAACCGCAACACACAGCCTACAATCACGAGCAAATGAATTGATTTGCATTGACAAGCGGAAAAAATTAACCATACAGCTCGCAAACGCTCCTCGACACGATTTTATTACCCACTGGCGAATGAAGATGACACAGAAAAGGAATTGTAATTGCGTTATGGGCTCGAGTTCTTTTCCACCACTCTGTCGACGTGTTAAACCAAATTGGCTTTTGCGTTGAAATTACAACGTTAGTATCACGCTGTTTTCTCACGGTCATCGACAGAGCAATCCATTACCTTATCGATGTCTATCTAATCGCATTTCGTGCCCAATATGAAATTCATTTCACTTCGTCGTTGGTGCATATCAGACAGAGATTGAAACGAATCACTAGAACGAAATTCACTTAAGCGTCCAAAGAGAAAATTCGAAATAGGATTCCAATTATTCGAACTGTCACGATACGACCTACTGTCTCTGCGTAATTTATTTGTAACTTTGTACACTAGTTCATTGAATAAAAAAAAGAAGTACAGTATAAAGAAAAAAAATCATTTTATAGTACAACCTTTTTAACTTGGCTTCATATGGCTTTCAAACAAAATTTTAGACACAGTATGTCTACCCTTTCACGTATTTGAAACAAGTGAAAACATATTTTTGTTAATTTGTGTTAAGTGTTTATTCCAACGAATTCACAACAATGGATGACTGATCAAATACACTGTATGTAGTGAACTATATAAGTAATAAATATGTATGTATTTTTATTTATTTATAACATTGCCTGATTTAGCTTCACAATGCTTGAATTGAAGTCTGTGGTTGTTAGCGTCAGCAACACTCTACGAGAAAAACTTTTACACGTGATGTTTTCTCAAAATTGGCACGACATTGATTATTTAATAGAATTAAATGTAGTGCGGACTGTGTCTATGTTTCAACTTTCAGCTTTCTGAGATAT
>JAQIWH010002930.1:0-22072 GCA_034695005.1 Cryptops parisi | reverse complement strand
AACCTAACCTAAACGGAGCCTCTTCTCAAGAATTATCAATTGCACACTTCTAGCGATGTAGGCCCCCAAACGACCACCACAGAAACTACATCTGGCTGTTAATGGGAAAGTACCAACAAATGTAACTTATTAAAGACATAGAAGAAACATTTTGTATAAGCTTACCGTATTTTTTTCTGATAAACATACAATACTAATGCTTTACAATGAGGTTTATCACTCATACCACTAATATAGTAAACAACCGTCATGTTTTTAACATAATGATGTTACTGAAATAAAACTCGTTTTAACTGCTCCGTGTTTTACATTTTAAACTCGTGTTGTTCTGACTTGCTTTAAAATCCGACTCAACGTTACGCGTTGGCTGCTTTCACAAGATCACCCATTACGTTATCGTTTCTCGCCTTTTATTTGCAAGTGTTTAATTTCAGCTAATTAATCCGATTGTCACGATTTGCCGAAATTTGACGATGAAGAAAGAGACAATTTGCATATACAAAGACAAAGCGAGAAATAGGGGTATTGTCGGTGGTGTGTGAAGAGAAGAAGAGAGGGGGTAGTTTGCAGGAACGTTTAAATTTCTCTAATTCGTGGGCGCTACGTTCTAATTACACGTGCTGCTACCGGAGTTTCAATCTGAAGAGAGAAAACGAAAAGGGAGAAAGAGAATGAGTGTGAGTCTTTGGTCCTCTTTGCGCTCGTTTCGAATTTAATAGCTTCGGCTGGCGTCTGCTTTGTAATTCAATGAAAATCTAATGTCATACTTGGAAAGCGATTGTTTCGCACGAGGGGTGGGATGAAAGCTAATGCGCCATGAAACTGAAGACGATGCAACCGAGCACAGGTGGAGTAACACTGATACTACTGCTACTAGTAATAACACTACGAATGGTAGTAGTAGTAGTAGAATCACCGGACGGTATTTGCATTTTGCCTTCTAGGTTTCGTTCCGTTTTCCACACCAGTCACTTAATTGAGTCTCTTACACTTCTGTGCAACTCTTGTTACCACCATTACCAAGTTACACACTTTTGTGGAAAACATCTACAATGTCTTCCCAAATGTCCTTATACAACCCAGTTCATTTTTTTTTTCGTTTAATGGCCAAAGTTTACCATGCTCCCGGGTTTTTCAGGATTCGACTGTTGTACGGTTTTACCATGGTTTAATAAAACATTGTTTGAAGAGACATGACTGCTGGTCATGTTTTATTCAAGAAGTGTATTCAAGTGCACTGATAAATTAAGCATGTATGTAAAGTTTGTTCCATCAGGAACGATGATTAATTAGATTTTCGTCCTTAGTGCATAACTTATTGAACGTGTTGTTTTTTGTTTGCTTGGCTGTTTTTTTTGTGGTTTATTGATAAAAACGGTATATTAACAAGAAACAAAAAATTAAGAAAATTAGAGCGTTTAATTAGGTAGTTAAAGTTTGCATAAAATGCTGTGTATTTTTAAGTTCGCGTATGTGAACAGTGCACCTTGTAATTAAGTTATATAACGGAAAATATTAATGCACAAACATATTCAATACAATTTACTGAGATCTAATTTACGTTAGTTTCAATCTTAGATACTGTATTCGACTAATAACGGAAAATGCAAAAAAAGCAAATAAACAAACAAACATCATTGCTTAATTCTATTTATTTTTCGTTTTGGTTCTTTTACATGTTTTGTATATTCTTTTTGTTTCTAGGGAATGGTTTCCGCAATAAATAAATAAATAATTAATTAAAATTACTCAATATATATTTTGAAAGTAGAAGTTGCATACGCTGATGTATGTCACAATTGCACAAAAACCGAATTCATTAGTTATTTTGAACATACACTAAAGGTTGCATCGCTAATCCCTCTAACTAATAAAACGCTTGAAATGTCACTCACTCTCTCTCTCTCTCTGTCTCATATGCGCCAGCGCCACCAGTAAGTTAGTGGTGGCCGCTTGCTCAACTTCGTTATCTGTGCTACCATCTGTGCTACTCTACCATTGCTGTAACGCGAGCAAAGCGAGCGCTGCGCGAGCGGAAGAATTGTTGTAAAACAATTATTTGAAAAAAATTTAATTTAATGTAATTTAAAAACAAAATATTATTATTTAAAAAAATAAAATCACTGTTTTTTGATTGGCGTGGACCGTCCTTAGACGGGCTATTTTACAACTAGTACCAACATAATCTAATTTGTATGGAATGTACAGAATGTAGAAAACAATCTGAATCCGATGATTCAATGCAACTTTTCTATTAATAATAACGTAATAATATTAACGTAGTAATAAACTATGCTAGTAATGGTGACGTAGTTTTTTCGGTTTTTGTTGTGTAACTTTTTAACCTATTGCTGTACAGTACTTCTCGACTCCTTTTGATTGTTAATGTTAAAATAAAAAAAACAAGTTCATTAAAAATTCTTTTTAAAAATATACTTTATATAGTTACATTTCATGCGAATTTAGATTTATGCTATCTTTGAGTAATGTGATATTCGATTTATGCGAGTTTTGAGTAATTTTATTTTCAATTTCTGCAATTTTTAATTCGATATATATATATGCGATTTTCGGTTAATGTGGTTATGCATTTTTTGGTACAATGGACAGTATATTATCAGAAATGATATAGATACAGTAGAATTACTAGAATGGATACAATATATTATCATAAATATCTATAGATGACAGTATATGTTCAATTCCCAGCTCACTCACTCACAAACTCACGGACTCACAAATGAAGCAAATATAAACCGTATAATAAAATAATAAAAATAATTTATCTGAAATTTAGAAAAATTCCGTTTTAGAAAAACAATGTCGCATAAAAGCGTTTTTAAAAAGTTGTTTTACAAGCTTTAAAAGCACCACAAAACCGCTTTATCAACATTTAACAAAAAAATAAAAGAAAACGCGGAACTTCCACTTTAAGACAAATAAAACATTTTCGAAGATCAAAACACAAAACCGAAGAGAAAAGAACAGTAAAACGCTTCATAATTCATGTCGGTTTGCAGCATCAACAACAATAATAACAAAATCAACAATAATGACATTAATAATAACGACAACAGCGTTGACTGCTCTTTGGACGAGTTTGACCGAAACACGCAGTCTAGTAGTGCGCTTATGTGAATCAAGTTGAGTTGACGTGTCAACAACGGACAAACGTGTCAAATGTAATCATCGTTTTCGGGGGAAATGGCTCGAAGCTTGTGGTTTCTTGACGGAAATACGTTAAATCGTAACGTGTGGCGCTTTGGTAATAATTCACTCGGATGTCGGATGCTTGTTTTCGTGACAATGTCTGTGCCGAATGCATTAAACGTACCGAGCCTTAAGCCTTGAACTACAATAGGTTGCTGCTGCTGTTGTTGTTGCTAGGTATTGCTAGTTTTTGAAAAGTACATAGTGAAACGTTGGAGAGGAAATTGTAGCTTAAGGGTTCGTCTGCCCACTCGTGAAGAATGCCAACTCGTAAAATTAAAATGGCGAGAAATTACGGATTCCTTTTGAAGGAGACTTGTTTATTATACACACGTCGCAAGAGTTTATTAGCTCGATGGAATTTATCCACCTCGAGCCAAAAACAAGCTTTAACAAAAATCTATTCACGAAACAATAAATACGCAAAAGATGTAGATTTGATGTTTATTAAAAAATTTCGTATGTACAGAATTGTTTTTTTTTTAATATGTATTTTGATTATGTTGATTTGAAACACTTTTTAAATAATATTGTAGTTGCGTGTTGGATTTTTGTCATCTGTTTTTGAAGAAAGGTTTTGTTATAATGCGTTTAACACATTACATTTTTGCTAGATTGAAAATTTGAAGACAAAAAAGTACATTAAAAATGCTTTTTAAGCATACCGGTACTCTTTATATACTGGCATAATGGTTTTTACTTTATGGTTTACCATAATGGTTTTCAATTAACAGTATATAGACAGTAACACTCGTGAGACTAAGACGGATCCGTGGACATTTCATTCATCAAAATCCATCGAGCCATTTAGCCTGTAGGAGGGTCTAAAGAATAATAAATATGTAGCATGTAGCGTCTGTTATATTGGTTTTTCATTGACGTCATATAGCCATTTATTGTTACTCGATAGACTAAGACGAATTTATAGACATTTTTTTAAATGTAGAAACTCACAACTGATGCACTCATTCACAAGTGAAATTAATATAAAGAGTATAATAAAAGTTGTGCTGTTTACAAGTAAAAGATACAGTAACGTAAGTTTCCGGTTTATGCGAATTCCATACCGGTTTGTGTTCATGGTTTATGCGATTTCGCTAATATACGACGAGAGGTATCTCTCAGATATTCGTTATTGTGGTTTTTTGTTCGGTAATGAACCAATGTATACTAACATTTTGACATTTCATGTAAATTTCGAAATGTGTGATTTTCGATTTATGATTGTATTCGGGCCACTAATCAAATTGATTCTGAATACCTGATTCATGATATTCAAGGTATCGTTCCAGTCTGGAGATTATTCGTATGTAGCTGAATCACAGCACTAATTAAGATTGCTTAAGAGTGGAAACTTTAACAAATAATTGGACGTGGATTCGATGTTGGGATTTAACCACATCTGAAATAAAAAACGCTAAGCACTCACAAACTAGTTTGGAAATACGGGCCCTACTGTAATAAAATAGGGTAAAAGGAAACGTCGCTGGAAACTTTTTCTCTTCCAAAAAAAAAAGTGTCCAATCTAAAAACACACAAGTTTCCATCTCACGTTATGGGTGCGAGAAGTTCTTAGGAAATCTTTCAGCAAATCTCTAGAGCACACAGCGTGTTGGTCCCTGAGCAAGGATGGCGTCTCCTTGGCCAGTTGGTGCTGGACTTGTCGCAAGGTCTGATGGGAAATGGCCACGTGCCAAGCGTCATCTACGAAGGCATTTAGACCGAAGGGATAGCCGAAGAGAGTAATGATTTATCGTTTTGCCAGACTTTCGAAACTTTATAAATCTTTCACTTAGAAGGCGGTTCTCCATTCACAAGACAGCGTCCTCTCTCTCTCTCTCTCTTTCTCTCTTTCTTCTTCCATATAGCTTTGTCTGGAATACCAAGCATCTTTTCCACTTTTTTCCGGGATTTTTTTTTTTATATTATTTTTACTTTGGGAAATTTTTTTTATTTTATTTTATTTTTTTAAGTTGTCAGTTCTTCGTGTCTTGGATCGTACGTTTCTAGGAAATATCTTTTTGGTTGGTGAAGAAGGCAGGGTGTTGGTAATGGACTGTCTGATGGAATCTTGCACTGTCCATCGTGTCATATTTCGTCTCGTTTGAGTTGTTTTTTTTTTTTGGTATGCGAATCCCTTAACGCGAGTTTCCTGTAAACGACGTGGTATAGAATGTTAAAACTTTGTAAGGATAAATGTAACTCACAAACTAACAAATTACACAACTGAAGATACCAAGATAAAACAGTTGTTTTAGTTTAAAAATGTACGTGATACGAAAACTGTCATAAATAAATAAATAAAAACAATTAAACAGCACAGTAAGTAATTGACTTACACGGGATCTTCGTAGATACACGGTTGCGATAAAATACTTCAACCTAAGATTAGCAATATTATTTATTCTAATTTTGTTTCTATCGTGAACGTAACTCGTGCCTTATTAGCGAAGCTATGTACTAGTTCATATCGTAAACAAATTATTTATCAACTTTAAAATTGTCTTAGAACTGTTAAAGTACGTAATAGAAAGAACTAAATTCGCTTTGTTTTGCAACTATTTGAACTGAATTCGATTTGATTTGCAGAATATACCATGTAAATGTGCGTTTTGCACTGAGATCTACATTTTGTACGGTACCGCATTTGTTTCTCCTATTCAAAGTGGTAAAGTTTCTCCTTATTTTTCCTATTCAAAGTGCTAAAGAGAGTAATTAATATAAAAGCCCAAACTTATGAGTGTCATATTCAAATGTGCCATGAGAATTTATTATTAACTAAACTAAGACAAAGCAATTAAAACTCTTAGAAACGCATACTAAAACATATCAACAATACTTTAGTGTACGTCTTCAAGGGTTTCCTTGGCTTTACAGTTGCAATGTAATTTAAGAAAATAAATTATATGAAAATTAAAAAGTGAAGACTTACCATAATATTGTTCAAAAATAATAAGCTTGATGAATATATTAGGTACAGTCATCATAAAATTTGAATCTGAAGTACTTCTCGGGCTACAGCACAGGTTTCCTTTTAGTATAACTACAGAGACCAAAATAAAAATCATTAAATTTCAATTAATTAAACTGTAATAATTTCATAGACCGATGTCTACAAAATCATTGTCTTTTATAAGACAACTAGATAAACCCCCGTGGTTGGTATGGTAACCACGGGTGTTTAACATAAGATAATCTTACGATTATCTTACGATATATCGCACGATGCTTACCAAAATGGCCGCATTGGTAAATATTAATAGTAATAATTTCTCATTGTGCCGTCTGAAGCCAAAGGGAACTAACTACAAATTTTCGTGTATTGGTTCAACATACTGTATTATATGCCCACTCTGGATTTTACTGATAAGAACTAACACCCATTGTTTATTAAAAAATTATGTAAGGCAAAAATGGCTTACGGTTTATCATAGATTCTAATGTTTAATTCGATTCTCAATTTCCTCAAAAAATGAAAATTATTGGTTAGTTCTCTTTGGCTTCAGACGACTCAATTAAAGTACGGTATTAAACTTTAATTATCTTTTGAAACTGTTTATAAAAAAGAATATACCGTATTTAATTATTACCATTTCGCGCCAAGTTTTCAACTTCTCGGAAATTTCCAGGACGAATTAATCATGTAAGTCATGTATTATATGGCTATAAAAATTTTTTGGTAATTTGATTTTTACGTATATGTTCTTGTCACAGCCGACTGTTTGTCAAAAGAGATTGTTTATTTTAATTACTATTCAAGAAGTTTGTGTTTAACTTTAGTGAGGGGGAAAAAAACAACTTTTCAGCATTGTTTGTTCGTCTAGTTTTATAGATGCTAATAACACCCCCAGGATCGATTTTTCCCAACGTTGAACTTACTCCACTTGTCAGGAATGAGTAGACGAAATACCTCAACTCGGCTTGTTTTAATTGACCCCCAGATCTTTATTATTCTCATCCATATTCATCAGGTTCCAATTTTTTTTTTCTTCCACGTGAACCTTTTTTTTCATTTTCGCCCTTATTCATTTTAATTCCCTCTTTTGGAAGAAGAAACCAATTATGTTTCGCCCATCGACTGTCACTCAAATGATTTCACTACTGAATAATAATAATGAGAAGAGCCAAAAAAATTAACGTTGCGTTTTGGGGGTTTAAGCAACGAATGAAGTTTCACGACATTTTTTTTTGAGTGACTGAAGTGAACGAAGGAAAAAACATGACACCAGTTGAAGACAATTTTTTTTTTATCATACCCACGACATTATCACTGCTTAGGGTTTCGACTCCTTTATTACTCATTTCTCATGATCTCATAATGAATCGCTGTCACTAAGATTGAAGTCGAGGGATAAATTGAGGTGAAAAAAAAAACTAGTAATAGTAAAAGAAGGAGAAGTCATTTGTCGAGTTCAGCAAAAATATTGATGTGAAAATGGGGGGGGGGGGTGATTGTCGATTTGTCATATTATTCACGCAGAATGAATAACTTGGGCTTCTAATTTCCGTGCCGAGTTACCTATTGGTTGTGATTGTTGTGTGTGCACTGATCGTCAATTGATTTTCGATATTGAGGGAAATCGTGTGTGTTGGAAGGGTATCAGTTACTAGCGACCCTTTAACTAAATTAGATTACTTTTCGATTCTAAAAATTTATTGTTTGTTGATTCGTCCGAAAAGATAAACTTCATCGACGGAGTTGTTATTATTGATTTCAACTGCAAACATTCGATACGGGTTGTAATATAACACAAATCTAAAATTAATATTTAATGTAGGGTATAGTGCACGCAATATACCCGTATCGATGTAAACGTGCCGTGCTTTCTATATTTTATAGCAAAAATACAAAAAAATAGAACTGTGTTTATTTATAGGTATTATAGATAATATAGATTATATACGACTAGTATAGTTGATAAGCCCGTCATAATGACGGGCTTTTTTTATTCATTTACTTGAAAATGCTAGTTAAGCCTTTGTTAAGGCAAACATAGCGTTTTACAACAATTTTTCCGCTCGCGCAGCGCTCGCGTTGCTCGCGTTACAGCGATGGTAGAGCAGATGGTAGCACAGATAACGAAGTTGAGCAAGCGGCCACCACTAACTTACTGGTGGCGCTGGCGCATAGGAGACAGAGTGACATTTCAAACGTTTTATTAGTTAGAGGATATTTATTATGTTTATTTATATACGAATATAAATAAACACCCTATTCTGTGCATCATCAAAAATTTGTCATCAGGGAAAATAGGAAACAACGATTAAAACCTTGGAAACGTATTACAGTATCCTATATAATAAAAGACTAGAGTGCGTTTTCTCACCAGCTATAGGAGCGTCACCTGTGTGAAAATGACGAAATCGAACTAACGGATATTGCGACGCAATGAATTAAATCATGATTAAATCAATAAATAACTGTAACGAATGTTGGTTCTGAATTGCATAATGAAAACACCAATCTTTTTGCGTCATTTTTGACGGGCTATTCATTAGTTGTTGATAACATTGGCAATGTGATTTACGTAACTAAAATAAAACAAAATCAAGTAAGCTCATCTCATATGACAATTAAAATAAAACTAAACAAAAACAAAACAAAAAAGATGACTTCATTATGACTGACCTGTAGTCCAAAGCAACAAACAATCTAAAAGAAAGCTGTTTAAAAATGAAAACGTTCCTTGCTATAGCATGAACCTTGTAATATCTCTATAAAAATATTTGACGTTAAATTATATATTAAACTGAAGCTTGAAAAAACTTAACAAAAACCGAATTGCGATCATGCTCGACCTACCCGACAGAAAAAAAAATTCGTTCCCGAGAACGTAAACCTCAGACACACAGGACAAGTTTGCCTTTTAGAAAATTCACGTTCATGGATATAAAAAAAGATTTTTTTTATAATTAATGAAGTCTTTTTTTGTACGAAAAAAAAATCTTTGTTTTGGATCAGAATATTGCGTCAAGATTTTTAACGGCCAGTGCAGTATTGTTTTAATAGCTTAGCCCGGTGGATTGGCGCATTAATTCAGCATTGCACATGAGGGGGCAGGTTAATTGTTCTTTTGTGCAATGAAATAAAGTTTCCAAAGTGATGAAAAAAAAAGAACAACTGAAAATTTCGATTAGCATGGTGATGGCTGTGAAAACGGTTCTGGTTGTGGGGGCCAGGAACTCTCATTAGTGCTTGCGAGAGAATCAAGATAGAAAAGAAGAACGAAAAAATTGGTTTCTTCTCGCTTTACAGCATCAAGCGTGATGAGGCGTGAATCCCCTTGGGTTTAATTTTCCTATCTAATGTGCTCTTTCCACACTTGGCAAACGCAGTTTTGCAAAACTACGGCGTCTTTTATGTAAACAAATGCACCGTGTACCCTTTCGTAACGAAGACGGTTGTTTTTGAACTCGTATTGCTTCTGCTTACTGACACCATCGTTTTGTGGGTTCATTGTTGAAATGGATGTAATTGCCGAGTTGGTGGGTAGTTTGTTTTTTTCTCTTTCTATTTAAGTTCTTGTTGTGATGCTTTTCTTAATGGCCAAAGACAGAGTGGGGGAAAACAACTGTCAACCCATGTCACTTAAACACGTGCAAATCATACTAGATTGAAGATCTTGATAAGCAAATAGAGTTGCAACAGATGGAGGTAACAGTTGTAATGTTTTTGTGTTTGATATGGGATTCCTTCGCAATTGTACGAGTGTTTACAACATAAAAGACTCGTTTTCTCAACAAGTTGTTTCTACATTGTTTTTGCAGTGAAAACTGAAATTGAACACCTCCTTGTGTGTGTATATCAGTACACACAAAGAGGTTTTAGATTTATGTGAGTTTCCTATGTGTAAATTTGATCGAGTAATAACTCCTAGATGTTTTATCATAAAACTCCTTCATACGTGAGACAAGTTCACTATTATGCGAATTTGTGTGTAGGATACAAGTGATTGAAAGCTTAAGTTTTGCTTCTTCATGGGAATTTTGATGTAATCGATTTTGCATTTACACGATTTGTGCTTATTTTGTTGTAGAAAATTACCTTACTCAATTACTTTATTTGGCTTGGTAGAATTTTCACGCAATTTGCGTTTTGCGTCTCATCTAGAAACTTCTTCAGGTAAGAAAAATAATAAAAACTGTAAAAAACAATTTAGTTTGTGTTTTATTTTCTCACCTGAAGTTATCTTTTATGAGGGAGACGAAACGTTGTAATGTGTAAAAAATGGACTACTCGATCAGTTGAAACTTTTCTTTAAATATTTTTTACTACTGATAAATATGCTTCATCAAGGTAGATAATTCTGATTTGACTTTAGCTACCGGTGCCGTGACCAGGATTTTATTCTCAGGATTCAGGAGCTCATTGGTTTTCATCACCACACTTGCAATCAATTTTTAAATTTGCAACACATTCTTAATTCCGCCATTCCCAATTGTATGCAAATTACCACAGCAGCTTCTTAAGGTTTTGCAAAGAAATAACTTTTTTCTTCTCACGAGTACTTTAAAATGCTTACTTCTCTGTTCTTATTACTATGCTCTTATATCTAAACATTGCGTAGCGTTATGCACTTAACAACAACAACAACGAATGGTTATTAGCTAAGGGCTTAGCGTTCTCGACTCCCTATTCACCTGTCGAAGAAGCATTAAAATTAAGTAGCCATTGATGGTGGAGGAACAATTTAACAGAATTTTCATGACCATTTGCATAGTTATAGTGTATTTTCCAAGTAGATTTACGTTCCGAGCTGTAATAATAGAAAGGGATTGAAACAGTTTGCGATGGTAAAATTAAAAAAAAAAAGAGTGAAGATAGCATCAAATTGGGTTTGGGCGAAAACAAAAGGAGGGCGCCTGCATCCCACTGATTAAACGACATGGCGAATCATCCTGTCGCCACTTTATTGACTAGCTTAAATGAAACTGGGATTTGGTGAGGATTAACGTATTTCATTGTTACCAGGCGAGACTAAGGCGCTTATCCCGTTCGGGTGCGAGAGAATTTCACGTTACACAAAAGCTTCGGTTTTCGCGCTAATAAGTTGCACTTCCATGATGGATGCTTCATGCCTTTCTTGCTTTACACCTTTCCTTTTTTTTTGTGTGCGTGTGTGTGTTCTGTACTACTTTCATCTCTAGGCACCACTATGTGCGAATTGCCTTAAAATGACTGGATCAACAAGGAATCGAGATGAAAAGGTTGGGTTTGAAAGCTGTTAGTATCTTCTTTTTTTTTAGTTTTCGTTTTCTTTCTCTGTTCCAACATCTAAAAAAGGATCAGATGGAAATGAGGATTTTTTTAGGTAAAAAAATCGATAGATTTTTTTTGTGATGAGAGGATCTTTTCTCACGAATGTTACAATTTGTTTTTTTTTGTTTTCATTAATTTTGTCCTCTTTTTTTTTTTTGGCTCTTCATTTTTTGTAAGTTTTTTTTCTAACCCCTGAGTAATTACTTTTTAAGAATGAGAGAACAGATTAGCTGGGATTGTTTTCTTTTACCTACTGCGTTAAAGTGAAATTTCACGATTGTTCACTGATGTTTTTCAGCGTTTGGGGAATACAGCCTTTTGTTTATATTTTAATTGAGTTTTAAATACACTTGAAAATTCACAAAGAAAACTGACCGTCATTTCTTATTTGTAAGCTAATATCGACGGTAACTGGACTTTAAAGCAACTAAATTTTAAACGGTGTCAAAATTTTAACCACAAAATGAACAATCATTACACTTAGCCTAAGAAATGTATGTATATTTGCTCGCTTGGAGTTACCATTTTAGAAAACGACTGACTGCAGCGTCACTGCGGCTCTGGCGTGCACTACGAAATTTTAAGGTGAATTTCTCTGCTTCTGTTCCGTTTATAATTGCAGTAAAATATTTATTTATAAATAAATTATACAAGTACAAGTACAACAACAAGTACATTAAAATACATTTTAAGAATACTTTTTAATACATAATTTCGCTTTATGCAAATTTAGATTTATGTGATCTGTGAGTTATTTATGCGAGTTTTGAGTCATTTCATTTTCGATGTCTGCAAGTTTCGATTTATGTAAATTTCAATTTAGGCGAATTCAGATTAATATGATCTTCAAGTAATGCAATATTTAATTTATGCGAGTTTTGAGAAATTCCTTTTGAAAGTTTCAGTTTATGCAAATTTTAATGTATGCGAATTTGGATTTTATGCGAATTTAGATTGATCTTCGAATAACGCGATATTCGATTTAGGCTAGTTTTGAGAAATTTCATTTTCGATATTGTGCAATTTTCGATTTGATTTGTGCAATTTTTGTTGCATTGAACTTTTGCGTTTTTTGATTTATGTGGTTCTCATTTTATGCGAGTTTTGGTCAATTGGACTATATTGTATATTATCATAAATCTCTGTAGATGCTACTATGCATTCAATTTCCAGCTCACTCACAAAGTCACTCACAAGTAAAGCTGATATAAAGCGTATAATAATATTGAGGTAGGTACTTAGGGTTTAACAAGGGCACCGACTAATAATATTGATATACTATTAAAATGTTGAAGTTTCATGGGGGACACCCTGTATATACAGTATAAATTCATTAAGAGATTGTTGCATTCGGTACATTACAAACTTGTAACTCTTCACTTTCATGGTTGAAAATGTGAAATACGAAAAAAGAAAATGATATTTTCATCATCCCATTTAACTTTCTCCAAACATGACATCAAAGGTTTTCCGCAATGATGTGTAGTAAGCTAAAATAAATGTATAAATAAATAAATATGGGAAAAAAAGTCACTTCAATAACCCATAAATAGTTGATTTTAACGCGTTGTTGAATTTCTCGAAATGATGTATGAAGAGTATACTTGAGCAGAGGGGGGGGGGGGTATATATATATTTTTCTTCTTCTCTTTTGGCTGTGTCCGACACACTCTCGAAAAAAAAAATGATATGCGCAGCAACAAATTCCCATTTTCATCATCACCATCCTTCTCTTCCATCATTATCATAGCTTTTGCTGAAGAATGGAAACCTTTACTGCCTTTATCGTTTTTTGGTCGTAAACCATGAACCGTTGGAGAACTTCCAACCACGTTTGCGAGATTTTACACTGGCGAAAGGCTATTGAGATGGCCGTTACTCTCACTTTGATGTATAAAAAAATTGTGGTAGTATTTTTTCTTTTTTCATTTAAAAAAGAAAAAAAGTTTTTCTTTAATTCGAAATCCAATTTTTTTTCTCCATTTTTTTATTAAAATACACAATTTTTTTGGCCTTCTTATCAAATAACAGAATGTTAGTTTTTTTTTATATATATGATAACGTTTAGCGTCCAGTTACAGTTCGGTTATACGCTTTTAGAAGCGTATAATTATATAGAGGAAGTTCTCGATTTTTTGTATATACCCGGTATATATGAAATATCGCTATTAAAAAATCTTTTCTCAGATATTTTTCATACAGATCTCTAGATGCAAAGTGTGTAGTATATAAAGACAATTTCGATATTGTGCGATTCTCTGGTATAGGTGTATTGGTGGAGTACAGTAGAACTCCACCAATCCGAATCCCGAGAATCCGAAGTTCTGTATACAAAACATGCTCCATTTTTGAGGACCACCAGTACATAAATTTTTTGTGCAAGATACACATACTGTACATATACGTAATTACACGTCTTTCAAATAAGTTTGTTAATTGACATTCTGTATCTCTTGGAACACACACGCACATAAACAAACGTTAGCGTTGATTAAATCAACCATCGTCTCAAAGTTAGGACGCTTTATCTAGACTACAAAATCAAGTCAGTTTTTATTTTGGAGTGTGTATAGAATCTTCTCTCAACTCGTTTGCGAAGAAGCGATTTTGAACGGTCACTGTCTCTCTCCACTTAAGACTATAATTGGCGACGAGTTTGAAGAGGTGCTTTTCAACCTTTTCCAACCTATCCATCGGCTTTTGCTACAGACTCGGGGTGCTTATCATCAACGAACAGGTGTCGTTTGCGGCGGTTACTTTGTTTGAAATTATGCTCCAAGAGACGCGCTTGCTCGAGCACTGCCAACACACCCATCGACAAATTTCACCAAAACACATTTTTGCACTTATATGCTTAGGCCTGTTTTGGTTGGGCTGGATGTTCACGTGACGTGACGCTTACAGTACCTTTTTTTTTTCTTCCTAATTAATTAAAATTAAGCTTGGTGTTAGTTTTTTTTTTATAGTTAATAAGATGTAGTTTGTTTGCAATCAGTTTAGCGACTTGATGATTTTTTCGTGAACTTAGTTTAGGAAATTTGCGGAATAAAAAGTGGATATAAGCTTTTGTTGGTCTATTAACAAAAAAGACTTTTGAGTTGAAGATGAACTTTACTTTTCTTTTTTGTTCGTATGTATCTATCCTATCTAATAAAAGAGCACGACCTTCCTCCTACCGTTACTCCATAGCCATTGGACAAGAAACATCACATGGGTCTTTCTTTTGCATCTGAGCATAAAGAACGCATTCTAGAACTTTCAAGAATCTTCTAGAAACTTTCACTGTGTGGCAGTGTTACTGTGTTTTTACCACAGCCAACACGATGTAAATAATGTTAGATCGTGTTGGCTGTGGTTTTTACTAACGCCACCTCACCATGTGTGAAAATGCCAAAACTCACACCGAAATCGATACTCTAACTGTAACGAATATTACGAAGCAATATGAGTTGAATGAATAAATAATTTCCCCATCATTTTTAATGGACTATTTACTAGTACAGTATATATACTGTATATATTATGACGACTACAGTGTGAATTATAATCACCAATTAAATAAATAAATAAATTGAAAAGTATCAGCAAAAACATTTAACTAACACATTACGCAGTTTTTAATGTATTTTCTAGATCAGGCTATTACCTGCGCAGTTTGTTGTAATTTTAAAAAAAAATTGTGATACTACAACGTGAGAAATTCATGTTTTGTTGCAAAATAATTAATTTACAACTTAATTTTGTTATAATAGTCAAAGTACATAACAGTATGTAAGCAATTAATGTAATTAAAGGGCCTAGTGTAAAATGGTGTTAAGTAACGTTTTCACAATTTCGAGGTGAACGAGTTTAAAGCGTAGTTCCACACTATTACGGTTCTTGCCGCGGCGGTAGCACCTAAGGTCAAGCTCGACCGCCGCGTTTTTAGCCTAGTCAATTCTCGGAAATCGAGTTTAAAGATCTGAACTTGATTTGTTGTCTATGGGCTACTTCACACTTTTTGCCTATATATTATTGTTTGAATAATCTATATCTTTTCTTTTCTATCTATATTTATTTATCTATCTATCTATCTATATCTATCTAAATCTATCTATATCTATATCTTTGCATATATTATTGTTTTCCTCAAAATTATGCGTTAGAAAGGTAAAACTGTACTTAACACATTCGAAAATGCTTCTAAGTTATTTTTGACAAAAATGTTACTTAACACCCATTCACACCAGGCCCTTCAATTAGTTGTTAATTTTTAGGTTTCAGGTTGTTTTCAGTTTTTCTACATTAACCGTATTTTTCATCAGTCATCATCCTGTGATAATTTGTTTAGACACAACTATTTCAACTTAAGCACGATGATTGAAACCTAACCGAAGAAGAAACTTTTAATTTTAATTGCACTCGGTTTTGTTTCATTTACAATAGATCACAGATTAACCGGCGGTTATGATGAGACGGATCGGTGAATAATTCATTTTAGCGAACCATCAATTTTGTCGGATGATCAATCTTCCTACCACATAACGTAAAATAATGACGTTGCCTCAAGGCTGATGTCTGACAAAAGACACGTGAAATGATGTTGTTTCCAGGCTTGTATCACACTGTACAGGGATTTATGTGATTATATGCCATTTTCTCTATTATGCAACAAGAGTTGGATTACTTTGTTACTCGTTATATGGAATTAAATTTTCCTTTATGCGACGATAAAATGTTTTCTAAATACTCGTTATATGCGAAGCATTTTTCTATTATGCGTATTTCCGCTGTATTAATTCAATATAGGCGATTTGTGCGAGTAGGACATGCGAATTTCCCTGTTATGCGATTAATGAATTCTCCCAGCTTTTCATTATATCTAAAAAAAAGGTTTGTTATGCCACGAGAGAAGTCCCAAAAAATTGTTATATTCAAATAAAATTTGCTTCATGCGAGGAAAACATCTTTTTCATATGCTCGTTATTTGCGAAAAGTTTTGTCATCATGCGATGAAAAGACGTCAAACTCGTTATATGCGGAAAAAGTTTGCTATTATGCATATTTCCGCTATATTTTTTTTTATTTTACAGGAATTTCAATACAGGTACTGTATAGGCGATTTTAGATTTATGCGACTATATGCGATTTTATCTATTATGCAATTAATGAATTCTCCCAGTTACTCGTTATATGCGAGAAAATCTTGAGAAATTTTTTTTTAAATACTCGTCGTATACGAAAACATTTTCTATTACGCGATGAGAGAATTTCCAAAAAATCGTTATATGCGAAAAAAAATATCTCGCTCTATGCGACAAGAAGCTTTTTCTCAAATACTCGTTATATTCGACGAAATAACTTCAGAGAATACTAAATATATGCGTGAAAAGTTTGATATTATGCGTATTTACAATGTTTATTTCCACTTCATAAGAATTACATTATATGCGATTTTCGGTTTATGCGAGTATATACCTTTTTTTATTACATGGTTAATGAAATTCTCTAATTACTCGTTATATGCGACAAAATTTTGCTATTATGCATATTTTCGATGTATTTTATGGGAAATTTCGATATATGCCATTTTCATCCTGTGCGGACTTTCTACCAAGCATAAATTTCGCATAAATCGAGCAGCACTATCTACATTGTTTGTAAATGACATTGTTTATAGACTTCGCTACGTAAAACACAACCATCTTCCAAAGTGATTTTTAAATTAGAAAATTAGATGATCAAACACAATAAACAGTTTAGAATGTCAGTGGCGAAGTGTTAATTTTCCCAATCGTGTTTTTCGGGTAAGGGGGGAGTGTTTATATTTTCAAGAATCTGTTTTTTTCCGTTTTGTTTGCATTTGCATAAAAAGTTGGGCAAGATGACACACGTGGGACAAATTTTGGGATTTCTCGTTTTATGGGTGAATGTAACTTTTCGTATGTGTGTGTGTGTTTCTTTTTCAGCACCTCTTATTCAGATGGGTGTCGTAAGGATTCAATCGAATTTTCTATCCTTGTGTGCGTGTGTTTTTTCACACCTTTTTCACGATTTTTTCTTTTTATTACACATTTTTATATAAGAAATAAGAGTGAGAGAAAAAAAAACATACGAGCGCATCTTTAAGATGAAAATTTGGCGCCATGTTGAATCGAGCCAAATTGCTGATTTTATCAGGTTAATTAAGAAGAGAGTGCACCAAGTTGGTGGAAAATAATTTCACTTTTGTGTTCCATACTATGTACTTATAATAATAATTTTCGTGGTATTTTTTCATAAAAATGAAATGCATAAAAAAAAAGGAGTCAGAATTTATTTTTTGGTTATTGTTCCCATGTGGAATTTAATTTTAAAGAAAAAAAAAATGGATTACAATACCAAAAAAAAAAATAATCTTATTTTGAAAAAAAAAAAAATTAAAGTACACTTAAATTTTACTAAATTTCAGTGGAACAACATGTTTCTAAATTATATTCATTTTAAATAGAATTCCTTATAATAATCTTGTATATTCGTATAGTAACCTTTAACTCTAATATTGCTATACTAGTGTAATTATCTGCTAGAGTTGCTTCCAAAAACTCCTTTAATGAAAAAATGAAGACATTCTTTTAGAATTAATTGCTTTTCTAATAAAGCAACAGCTACCTACGTCAAAGAAATTGAAAAATCTTTTTATCGTACCAAAATAAAAATCCTAGTTTTGCAATAAAACGTTTATTGAAGCTTTCTAATTACTTCATTAACCCTGCACTATTTATTATTTATTTATTTTTTATTAAATATAATATTACTGTATATATATATATATACAGTATATTTTTATAATTAAATCCTTGAGTGACGGTTGTGATGTCAATATAGATGTTAAGCACTATATAATCGAGTACTTAAGTCTTTGTTCATTCCTACATCTACATAGGTATGCATCCTGAATTTGACCATGAATGGAACTGGAATGTACTATTCTCGATTAACTCGACTAATTAAGTATCGGAGATTTTAAGCTTACACGTTAACTAGGTATTTAACTAGGTATATACTGATTTTTATATTGTAAGTGAGTTTGTGAGTGAGCTGGGAAGTGAACGTATACTGGCATCTACAAAATTTTATGATAATATGTGTATACTGTGTAGTCCAATGGACCAAAAATCACATAACGGGAGAACCGCACAAATCGAATCTAAAATTGCAGAACTCGGAAAGTGAATTTTTCAAAACTCGCTTAAATTATATATTTTATTTTATTTTTATTTCATTTTATTTTACTTCCCGGAGAGACAAACAATACATCAAAAGAAAACGAATAATGAAATACAATAATAAAACTTGATGAATTTAACATAGGACAAAAACAATGCAAGACCTAAATAAGTAACAAAAACAAAAAACGTAAGGAAAATGTAAAAAACATAAAGGTATATTGCGTTACTCGAAGATCACATTAATCTAAATTCGCATTAAGCGAAACCAAGAAAAACAATTTATAAAGCTTATTTTTTAAAAAGCAGTTTAGTTTAACAAGGTATTTTACATTCAATTCAAACTAGGTTAAACCAGAGGTATGAAATAACAGATTTTACATTATAATACGGTAACGATTCTGATGTGCACTTGTCATTTATTTTTCTTTATTTTTTGCGTTATTGTGGAGCTTTTCCATTGACCAAAATCGAATCCATCATTCGGACTGGCCATTTGTGTTCCCAAAGGACTCCGAACTCGTTTTGTTTCTTGACAGGAGTTCTTCTCCAGGAAGGGCCCATCGAGACACTGGCAAAGAGCAAAAATAAATAAATAAATAAAAACTGGGTCTGAGGTTTTAAAGTTCTGGTTTGGCTTAGCTGTTGAACTCGAGCTCTATTATATTTTTAAAATGAAATTTTTAATTTAGAAAGATGAATCTTTTTTTATAATGATCCATTTTCAATAATTTGAAATGCTTCCAATTAAAGATTAAGCGAAAAATGTAATTTTTTGTTTTTTAAATATATATTTTTCTATTCGTGTCTTATGACTTTTCTTTTGTTAAGAAAAATTAAATAACTTTTGAAACATCGAGAACGGGTTTAATCAACGAGATTCTCATAATGAACGGGAGATTGATTTTAATGATGTAAAAAAAAATCTTTGTTAATTATGTTTTTTTTTAATGTTAGTTGAAAAATAAAATAATTTCCTCATAAAATAAAAAGAAAAAATAAGTACTAAACTTTAGTGTGTTTTTTTTTTAAATAAATGTTTGTGCAAATTAAACTTTTCATTTTGATACTCTTTTTTTATATACTCTTATTTTGGTTTCATTAAGTCAGCAAGAAAGTGGCTTAATAAAATTGTCTGCACTTTTTTGTTTTAATTTTTATTTTTTAAAAAAAGGTTGTTTTTTTTGTGATGTTTTGTTTTGTTTGTTGTGTTAGAAATTCTCAGGATAGTTGAGTTAATGCACTGCTTAAGTGCTTTGTAATCTCCATGGAGTTGAGTTTACAAATGCATTTATTTTAACTATGCTTAGTTTGCAAATCGTATTTTTTGTGATATTACTGTTTTATAAATGTAGCTATTTTGAATTTTGTGAATACAGTGGAGCGTCAAAAATCCGGACCGTCGATAATCCGGATTCACATCCGGCAGTAAATATGTATTCTTTAAATATTTTTATTACATATGTACTTTATTTCACATCTCGTGCAATCATGTACCAAAAATATTACTCTATTTAAATGTACATACATATGATGTTTCATTAAAGTGCAGTATGTACTACGTAATAAGTTCATACAGTATGAATTAATGGTATTTACCTGCTGTAATTATGTACTGTAACTACATAGTACATACTAAAGTAAATTATTCACGGTTTTAGTTAAGTTTCTACATACATATACAGTACATACATATGTTTAAGGCATTAAACGGCCTTTTTTAATTTTGTTCAAAAATTCGGATTTTTTGATAAATTAATCCGGATTATTGACGCTCTACTGTATATAGTATACGCAAAATATAATATATAAAAAAATAAGACTTATAACTTAATTTACTCACTAAATAGATATGTATTCAACGCACTAAACACATTAAGTAGGCCTATTAACTCTTTAAAGTGTTCTTTTAATAGCTTTCAAACGCTATAGCTGAGCTACTATTGGGTTACCTTGACCCAGATGTTTTCAAAACTACTGTATTTATAACTTTATAGCTATAGTGCAAGAGTTAATTAACAAAAGGATCAATGCAAAACGTATGAATTATTTTAAAAATAAATTATTAATCCCGAAAAAATATTTTTGATGCGACTCTACAACTTTAAAAAGCACCGCCCGTTTAAGCACTTCACTGCAATGCTCATTTGGCGATATATTCAGCATAACTGGTTCTTATTAAAGTTTATACGGTCGTATACACGTACGTAACTTACACGATAAAAAAAATGGAATGGATGGATTACATTTTTCTAATCTATGCCAAGAACCATCGTTCATTTTGATGCCAAAACAAATATATTATTTATAAGAACACATATTCTATGAATGCATTATTTTTTCTTTCTTTCTCGTGGATTAGAATGTAAATAAATGTGAAATATTTACCTGGAAACTTGAAGTTCCAGTTCTTGTCCGGTACTGTCGAGTATGTCAACTACGTCGTCGTAAGACATGCCTTCGCATGGCCAGCCGTTCACAGTCACTAAGAGGTCGCCTTCTTCGAGCAAACCGTGAGCTTTACTTTTGGCACGGACCTGCAATGCAAACCCAACGTCTACTTTCTTACATACAACTCTGTGTTTGGAATTTACGACTCCAGAACAGCATTCCAAAACCTAAACAAATCTACTAGAAGCAAAAAGGACCGATTTTTCAACTCGTTGCTGCTGTGGCACATTCTGGTTTTTTTGTTGTCAATCTGAGTACAAACACCGGCGTGATCGCTAATTGAGATATTAACGCTGTGATCAGTAGTTTAATTTTGGAAAGCAAAGCTGCCTCAACTATTGGTTTTTTAGTGTTGCGTTAAGAGTGCTGTATTTTGTGTTTGTTTGTTTTCAAATATAACAGTGTATCATAGCGGTTTATTCGACAGTTTTTTTTTTCAAAAGTCTAAAAATAATTGTAATGAAAAAGTGTAACTGTGATCTGATCTGGCAACTTATGGGTACCATATACAGTGATTACATGTTTAATAAAAGGAAAACAATATTAGAATATGATAAATTAATTAAAAAATTGTTAAAATGGGTAATAAAAAGGTTAAGATGTTTCATATGATACTAACCAAGAAAATTGAGTCTGCGTATTTTATCTACTTTATACGATTACTATAATTTTATTATTCGTGCTATATGTACTATTATCCACTTATATGTTATAATGGTACTTTTCGGTCATCTGGCCAAGAGCCACCGATGGTGCTGCAGCTCGAAAGTGGAGTGTTTGATCAATCACTGTTTGGTACACTTTGATTATTGTGGTAAACATGCACTTTGGGTTATGATGACAAATCACTGGGTTAGGTTAGGTCTGGGACAATAGCTCAAGTCAAAACGGATCAACCTAACTCAGTGACACGTCATCAAAAGCACAAAGCGCATGTTCACCGCAATAATCAAAGTGTACCAAA
>JAQIWH010002929.1:0-22081 GCA_034695005.1 Cryptops parisi | reverse complement strand
TCATCATTTGGAAAAAATCACTCGGTTTGATGAAAAATGAGTGCATGAACAAAGAAGAGCCACTTCGATTTTTCAGCCAATGAATTAAACTCTCAATCAATACAGTATCATGAAATCGACTTTGGATATTCATCCTCCAAACGCCCTTCATCGGTGGATTTAACTTTGTCAACCCCTTATTGGATTCCTGGTTTCGTATTTGGTTTCTCTTTAAGTGACAGAATCATGTAGCTTTTTGGAAAAGGGTATTTCACCAAAAATGACCACAAAACGTATGTTTTGGCCTCGTTTTAAGTCGGATGGTAACAATAATGACAAATAAATTTAACATACACTCTTGTTGTATAAAATACAAAATTAATTCTTTTACTATTTTCTAATGTTTAATAGTATTGAAAATACCGGAAAAGTTTTTTTTATTATACTACACGTATTATAACCAAGAATTTTTTTTTATAGAAATGTGTTTTTAAGCTGTGGTTTCTGGAGATGCAATTTTTACAAGTCATGAAAATCTTAAATATGTAAATGCTAAATATGAGAAATGTTACAGTTTTACAGAATAATTTGTGTTATATGTGTATTAAAGTACGACATGAAAAATATAATTCATAAAACAATTGTAATTCTCTTATGTTCTTAATAACATATTATTAATCCCACTTGGTAGTTATCTGTTTATTTTTTGTATCTTATTTGCCGAGCAAGTTTATCCACCAATCAGGGCAATCTGTTAAACCGGCTTGCTCACAAATTAAATTACGTGATTTTAAAATTTCATCACAAACAGCAAAATCCAAAATTACTGTGCACGCAATCATTAGTCAAAAAAAATCTCTTCGAATGTATTTATTTATTTATTTATTTATTTATTTATTTATTATTAATCCATCGACAGTCGGAATGAAATCAACAGGTGACTGAAAATTTTAATAAAAAAACTTTGCTACAAAAAGCAAATTACAAACTCAATAATGCTCGACGTTGTCAAGTTGACTACATAATCAATTATATGAAAATGTCGTTCCAAAGGCCAAAGATGTCAAGATATTTAAAAACTTGAAAGTTATCATTTCGAATAGATAATAACGAGAAAAAAAATTCTAAGGCAATTATTTGTTTCTTTCAACTTCACTGATTACATAAAAATCCTGAATGAGCACTTAGAATGTTTATTGAATGTTTGGGAATGAACGAGAATGTTCACTGACTGAGAATCTTAGCTAAATTTCATTCTCTGAACTCTCGAAATTGAAAGAATCAATTTCTACAACACGGATTTGCTTACAAAAATGTGCCCTAACTTTCAACGGTAGTTTGTTTTATTAAAAATAATACGTATTTTGCTATTTTTAAGATGCCACTATACTCTCGTAGCTGTAATTTGTAGATAATTCAATAGCTGTGAGATAACTGTTCAAAGATCAGTTTAGAACTCGTTTAAAGATCTAAGCTTGTTTTGCTGTCTATGGGCCACTTCACACTTCTTGCACTAATAGCTTTGCGTAAACACTATTGTTGGTTTGCTAAAACTTATGCGTTAGGAAGGTAAAGCTGCACCTGACACATTCGAAAATGATGAAGTCATTTTTGACAAAAACGTTGCTCACACACACCCTATTGAACTAATTCGTGAAGTGACTACTCAATCTCGAAATCATTTTCCTTGAAATTCCATTCCAATGTAGAATTCCATTCCAACCTCCATTCGTAAACCCCCTTTTAGTTGTATAAATCAGCACTGTGTTAAGTTTTGTTTTTATTTCAAGAGATCATTGTATGTCCACATTGTCCAAAGTTAATTCATTGATTGAATGTACTCACCACTTTCTCTCTACGGGACGTCAAATTGAAAATAAAAGACTCAAAAAGATCGTACACCTTTTTCATTACGTTGCTTTCGGATTACAGTTCCTAGTTTTTGCTAATTTTTGATATCGAAATCGTTTTACTAATCTTTATTCCCCAATTATTTCCGTGTAAAAATGACCATTTGTCCTGATTTTTAATGATAGTTTCATTCGGTGCAAATAAAACATACCCTACATAAAAAAAAACATTTTGACTTATTGCCAATTTATACTCTCGTAACGGTAACTTGTAGATATCAATGACAGATACTGATGCATTGGATAACAAAGCAAATAAAAACTTTATCAATTTTAGTATCGTCAAAAAAAAAGGTGAACGTGCAATGTGAATGTCTTGTCATGCTCAGACAAGACAGCTGCAATTCTCGAGATAGCTTAAACAACTCAACAAACTATTCAACAGGGTAAAAGAAATGTTCATTACCAGGTAATAAGATTGATTGATTATTTTATTGTTTCAGACTTAAACAATTTCAAATTTTTTGTTAATATATTGCATATCATATCAATGATGGATTCAAATTTACAACAACTATTACGTGAACAATATTAATATAAAGAATTATGTATAAAGTATAATGAATAAACCAGATAATCCCCTTGTTTATTCAATACCTCTCTATGACGTCAGTGTAAACAACTAAAAACTTCAAATTTTGAAAGAAAAGGAGGCTGACCATACTCAAAAGTCAACTAATTAAACTGCTAATTGAAACTACTGTTCTTGGGTATATTTGGGGTGTTGATTCCTAAATTGTCCTTAGTTTTGCCATATCAGTTCTAATTTCAAAAATACGACATAGCCGTCTTATTGCTCATTCAACCGGTCGTCCGTCCGAATTCGTGATTTTCAATCGCATTTTGTTATTTTTGATATGATTTTATATGCACATTACCATTTAAATAGTTACCTTTTCATATCACAGCCAAGCTCATTAAAATTGAAGATGATGTCTTGTACTAAATGAAAGTATCTGGCAGCCCTATGTTTACCGAGCAAGTTTTTGACAACTAAAACAAACGCCAGAGCAGGCTTTGGCACAAGACTCAGTCCTGATCATTGAATGGGAATCTTTTATACACTGTCACAGTGCAAAAGAGTAGACATAATTTTAGGTCCGTTTGGTCTTCGATCGAGAATGCACCCTTTTTTACGTTAGTGTGCAAAACTTTATCTTCCAAGCTATTGTAGTTTTTGAGAAAAAGGGATCACAAGATTCAGCCAAACGCCGATTTTGGTTGAGACTCGCTTCGCTCGTCTCAATCAATATAATTAATCCACGAATTTATTTCATAAGTATATAAGTACTAACCAAAAACTACAATTTTCTTTAGCCAAAGTCCTCAAATCGCATGTGTGCGCACCGACTGGCATTAGTTGTGTCTCGTATGGTGCGCGTGAATTTATTTGTGATGATGATGATAGGTTGGGGTTTTATGAAAAATGAGGAAAAGGAAGAACACCGAGAATATCTTTGCTTATGATGTCAGACCAAAACTGAATTTACTTCAACTTGGGTTTGACAAGCGGTTGTCAAACCCAGCACCTCTCGCACCAGAAATGATGACTTTAACCATCAATCCACCATAAGCCCACACTTTTTTTAGCCAGTGGTTATGTTTGACATTCATTTGATGCCCAGAACCATAAAAATCAGTTGTTTTGTATTAATTGTGGTTCACTTGACTTCCGCACCTTAGCATATTTCTGCACATTAGCACATACGGTGGTTATGTTGCATCTCCAAAACTAAAGCTGATTTGGCCAAATCGATGACAGTTTTAGAAGATAGGTATTTGTGGTTTGAGCAGTTTTAGAATCAGCACCACCAAATGTACTCAAGAACAGGCCTAACTTTCAGCAAAAACAATTTTATTTTCTTTGTTGCCCTGTGTTATCATCAATACCGGTACCGTTCTAGAAAACGTTCTAATCGAACGAGATTATTACTAAACAAGATTTATTTGAAGGGCTCGGGACAGTAACCGGCCAGCTCCAATTTTTAAAATTTTACAGAAGCTATACTTAAATTTAAACAGTTCTGTTTTACATATTACACTAAGTAACACACATGAAACGTGTAACAACAGTGGCAATTCAAAAATAAACCAAAATTAAGAAAAAATTGGCAATATTTTCACAATATGAACCAGCTGTTCTGAGAAAAAGTGTCACCATCTTTCGGCAAAAATTAGAGCTGACCGGTTACTGCCCCGAATCCTCCTAGGGTTAGATTTGTCGTTATTCGTGATTTTGTTTTGTTTTTCAACTATTTAGTTCAACGACCATATTCACAAAGTAAACTGACTGATTAATTAATTAAAATACAATGTGATATTAGAAAAATCACTAAAGATGGCTTCCAATGAAAATATAACACAACCGATGGAACAGACTCTCGTACAAGGTAAACTATCATGATCAATATTTTAAACTAAGAAAAAAAATATACAGTAAATTTTAGTGCCTATTTAATGGTTTACGTTTATAAAACTAAATTCCACTTTTTATGTCGAGCAACAATTGCTAAATATTAAAATTGATGTAAATTAGAACCAAAATTTGAAAGAAAGCTGACAAAAGACGAAGAGAATTATATTGTTACCAATATCGGACATGACGTACATCGTCTCGCAGGAGAACTTGAACTGTGCGAAACTGAAAAAGATCAACTAAAAAGTGGAAACGAAGATCTTACAACCAAAGCTCGAACAATGTTAGACTGGTGGAGTAAACAACAAGGTAACGAGGCTAGCAAAATAAGAATGGAAAAAGCATTGAGAGAGATTCCACGTAAAGACATGGCCGATTATCTCGCCAAACAACCGGATACTACTACAATTACAAGACACTCAATTATCGACACAAAAGGTGAATACTGTTTTAATATTATTTAACAGTTGGTACCAACATTAATATCACAAATAACTAATTAATCAACTTGTCGTCCCAATAGGAAGCCTTTCACGTTTCAGATTGACAGTTGGTATACTTTCACTTCTACTTCTGATCTTATCGGCCTTTTTAACCGACTTCAAAAAAGAGGAGACTAGCGATTCGACGCGTATGTATTTTTTGTAAATTTATTTTTTAGTATGTACACTCATCACTCAAAAACTGCTGGTCCGATTGAGACTAAACTTTGCCTTACATGACTTTCACGTGAACAACGGATGTTAGTTCTCATTGTGAGTTAAATGCAGAGTGGGCTTATGTTATATTAGACCAATAATAACCAAACACAAATATTTGTTTATTTATTTAAAATTTATTTTGTCCCTTAGAGACAACAATTCTAAAATACATAACGATGGAGATGAACATTTTTCACTAAGTAGTACATGTTTTCAAAAAATTTGTTATTAAGTAGTACATGTTTTCCAAGCTTTATTTTTAAATGTGAACATTACTTTTTACAATTAAAATTAATATAAATATTCACCTAAAGCGCGAGACGTAACCCGATTCTATCGATGTAGCGTAACCCACCTATTTTGCATAAGTTTGTGTTAGCGTTTCGATGGTAATGCTATAGATGCATGCTATCGGTACCACATGGAATTCTCACATAACTAGATTCCCCGTGGTTACCATACCTACCACGGGGGTTACATTCTAGTTAGTACAAATTAGTGCAATTTTTTATACATACATATTAGTAATTTGTAGTTAGTTCTCTTTGGCTTCAAACGGCTCAACTTACTTATTTATCAAGAGGTTTCACATTACATACGAATACGATTCTATTCCTACTTAGTGTGTAAGCCTACCGCACTTGCATGTTAATTTTCCTGTCCGTAGAAAATAAGTTTATTTCTAGTTACATACAACACATTACGTTAAACATTTCTAATTTTTATATTTCCTAATTTTGATTTGTTTTTTTTTTCAGGATTTCTAATACTTCAACAACGCCTGCAGAAAAGTTACTCCAAACTGAACATTCCTCAAGTTCTGATGAAAAAGAAAGATTTACCTATCGACAAGTACTTTATCAACCAAAAAATGCAACATTACGTTAAACAATCGGGTACGTTTCGTGAAATACAAATTGAACAAATGATCCAAGAGATGATCGAAAACAACTTTACGAGACTCCTGGTAGAAGGAGATCCCGGGTATGGAAAGACAACACTGGCCATGAAACTAGTCCACGATTGGGCTACAGAAAAATATTACATAAAACCAAGCTTTGACCTTGTCATTCTTGTCTTACTTCGGGAAGTCAAAAACAAAGATTTACTAGATTACATTCTGGATTTGGTCCACCGAGCCATTGAAAACTCGTCTATCACCAAATGGGAGTTGAGGAATTACCTCGAAAATAACAAAACCTTGCTTATATTGGACGGAATGGACGAGTTGTCGTTTGCAGGAAGACAAAAACTGGATCCTATTATTAACAAAGACATTTTGAAATCCACTTGTTTGTTGGTAACCAGTCGGCGGGGGGTGTTCACCAAAAGAAAAGCTGTAGAAGATTCATTGGCTGCAGTTAATTTCGTATCGAAACGAGAGGAGATCAGTTATGACATCTGGGACGAACACATCATCATCAAAGGGCTTTCCGAAGTCCAAAGAAGAGAACTGCTTACAAAACACTACTCTGTCCATCCGGACAAAATGGAAAAACAATTACGAGACCTGTTTGAAAATAAAACAGACGACATGTTTCGATGTCCTCTATTGGTGTTTTGGTTGGGGTGGATGTTGGAGAAAAATGTCCTCCCCGACTGTTCAACGGAAACTACTTTTTACCAAACGCTCATCAACCTCATTGTGCAAAAGACACTGGTTCGACAAAACAAAGCAAGAGAAACCGAAACGTTGGATTTTTTTACACCTTCCAGCAACAGCAGTGTTCTTTTAGTTCGACACGAAATGGCAGAAATTGGAAAATTAGCTCTTAACAGGTTAGCGAACCACCTGGAGATTTCATTTGGCGAATCGGAATTCCGAAGCGATGTGTTATTCGAATCGGATATTTTCATCAAGTACAAAGAAATGACCAAAGGAAACGATGAAGAAACTCGTTTCCATCCCATCCAGCGAAGTTTCTTAGAATTTTTAGCTGCGTTTTCGCTTTCACTTGATGACGATCCCACTTTCAACTGCACCATCCAGAAACTGGTTCAACAACAATTTGTTCCTTCGTCGGACACTCTTTTTTATCCTTTTTTAGTAGATTTATTGAACGATAAAGTGCAAATTTTAATTGTAGCCCTTTTTCCATGGTTAACTAGTGAACGAGCTAACTTAAATGCTCAATACATGAAGGATGGTGCCCAGTTCTATCCAAGTGATTATGAGATTATTCGTTTCGGCAAAAATCCAAGAAAATATTCTTCCGAGTGCGAGTTCAACTTGTTTAAATTCAATGAGAAAAACACTGTAACAGCAGTGATAATATACATAGCTTGTACGTCGTTAATGGTAATTGTTTTGAATGTGTGGCGCAAGTTGGTTTACATGAAACCATTTATATTAGTATTCACAATAATTGACATTATACTACAAATTTTTATTTATTACGACAACTTTGTCAAGTTAATTATTATCCATATTTTTGTTTTACCATTATCTTTATGGGGACTTGAGCATCGTAAATTGGTTTGGATTTCTGTGTTTCAAAAATTGTGTTTCTGCATAGGCCTATATGTGGGTTTCTTTGATTTTAGAACTTTTAGGTCTATTTTGATCCACTTTCATCTTATTGATAAAAGCTAGCTAGGGCTGGCTTATCAATTAAGCCAGCACTAGTTATCGCTGGTCTTAGTAAATTATCGGTTTATTTAATGCATGTTTATCTATGTTGATTGGTCATGGAAAGAAATATTTATGGATTTTAGACTGTTTATTATACCTATGATATTGAAATTATTTAAATTGTAAATTTTTCGATTATTTAGATTACTGTTTTTACAGTCAGTATACTTATATCTCATTTTACGGGCTTATATACATTCCAAAAAACTTGGTTGTGAAGCGAAATTCCGTATAACGGATCATGTATCTGTGAATGTAGCGTTGTGCATTTATAGGAATTCATTCTGTTTTTTATTTTCCAATAATAATAAACGTACTGCAAAACGTATACTTGAAGAGCGTGGTGTAAAAGGGTGTCAAGTAAAATTTTCGCATTTTCGAGAAAATCGCGTTTTAAACTTTGAACTTGCATCGATGTCTATGGGCTACTTCATACTTCTTGCACAAATATCTTTGCACATATTGTTGTCTGCTCAAAATTATGCGTCAGAAAAGTAGAATTGCACCTAATAAATTCGAAAATGGTTTGAGGTAATTTTTAACAAAAATGTTACTTAACACCCTTTTACACCAGGCCCTTCAATTATTAATTCAATGCGAAAATACTGTACAATATGGAGTTTCCAGATGTTTTGACCGCATATCGAAAATGTTATGCCACAAAGAGCCACAATTTTATAAAACTTTTATACCATAAAATGTTTAAGTTATTCATCATTAAGACCAGCTGTTAATTCACTATTCTTAAGTGAACCAAGCAACGAAATTCAAATGACGCGAAAGCTCCGCCCGATTTTCTTTTCACGCAATGCAACGGAGTATAGCAGAAAAGCTTCTCCGTGAATAAGCTTTATTGTAAATATAAATTAACGATTTTGAAAAGAATAATTAATCACTTGACAAATAAATTGACGTTTACGTGAAAGTATTTTAATACACCTTTAATTAGTTTTTCAAACTTGAAAATGTAATATGTTTTCTCTTCTCTTCTACTGTATACCATACTTTTCTTACCATTTAACCACATAGATTGCAAATAAAAAATATATATAAAAAATAGTACATTTATTTTAATTATATTAATACTAGTTTATACATTACATTAAACCCTCATGCATATGGCTATTGCTAATAACTATTTTAATGCTTATTTCATACTTTGACTAAAAAATAGTGTGTATTATATACAATGCCTGGATATACACTACTTGCTTTATGCCTGTCAACATTGATGGGTGCTTGTTGTAATCCTCGTTGTTGTTTTTTTATTATATATTATCATGATATAGAAATTTTATTTTTTTGCACAATACTTAATATATAGGCCTACGGCTCGAACGATTTCAACCATTTCACTATCGAGCTTCATGGTTTTGCATTAGTAAAAGAATTATGCGGTATATCGCATTTGAAAAATAAAACACGTGGAATCAATATACAATCTGATGTTTATTAAACAAGCAACAAGAAATTCATATCGATAGTAATCGCTTAAGAAATTTAACTTATCATTCACATAGGCATACGAATTCACCATATAGTTCGCAATAACCAGTAGTATAATAATCTCCATCATCTATATCATAATTCGCATACTCGCAATCGTCCCGGCATTCCGACTCACATTCTTCCATGTTATTCCAACGTTTAACTAAACACAGTTTTTAAATATGGAAATAAATGTTATATCAAGCTCAACCAACAAATAACAGAAAACTTATTTAAATAGTAAATACAATTATATAAAATTTATAAAGATAAATTCCTTACATCTCAACGCTGAAGTGTCATCTTTATTCGGTTCATTGTGTCGTTTGGCATAAGCGTAGCTTCCATCTTGGTCGTCAAAAGCTATTTTATATTTGCGAATAACAAAGACCGTTAAACGTATACTTGTTGTATAACTTACTATGATATACTTGTTATATCACTTAGGTTATCATCACATACTGATTACATTTTTATTTTTATTTTATTTTATTTGTTTTATTGGGAGGGCATTCTAAAAAAATAGACATATCATTCTAGTAATATTATTTTCTTTCAAGTAGAATATGCCAATGAATAGAAAAGCTTGCCCGGAATAACGTTAGATGTAACAAATCTGTTTCGAGTAAATAGCTAAAAAAAAGTAAATGTTTACATTTTGGCGATACAAATTACATCATATGTTAGTGACCATTGTTGAAACAATGTATATATGTTTAAGTTAAAAATAATTTTGTTTGCTATGAATGAAAGAAATAGTTAGTGGTAGAATAACGTTGGATGTTCAACATGGACATGCAACGTTATTCTACAACACTGGCACAGTCGACAAAATAGGTTGCTCTTCGTAGGTATATGATGATTGTATTTGGCCGTTTGTTTTTATTATTTAAGGTTTTTGGTTAGAATCTCCGAAAATAAAACATTAAAAATAAGTCAAATAGATCGACCATAAACCACACAGTACAGATAACATCGAGTGTAACATGTGTTGATATAACAAGGCATCCAATTTAATTTTGAATTTCATTAAAAATAACAAATATTAAAATAGTAATATTAAATATTTAATATTAGTTTGTGTCCTTTGAGACGCACACAAAATTAAACAAATAAAATAAATGAATAAATTAAAATTAATTTTTTTTTTCAATGATAAAAGCCAAGTTTCTGTTGATGTAAGTGAAAAAAAAATGTTAAAAGTTAAACAAATTGCTATAAGCTGAAAATTCGTAAAGTTGTTCAGGTTGTTGTTATTGCAAGTTTACTGTAAAAATTCTAATAGCTGATAAAAATTGTATTCATATTTTTCAAATAAAATTTTAGCAGTGTTCAAATTTGTGCAACCTTACCAATGTTCCACATTTCATGATATTTCCAACAGAAGTTGCGAGTAACTATCCCGCCATCTACCATTGTAAACGTCATGTATTCACCCGTCGTCTGCTTATGATCGTCAACATGTACATGATGGTTGACATGTACACGATAGCTGACATGACACGCAATCACCATGTACTCGATGCTCTGCTCTCATAATAATAACAACTTTCATGATATTTTCTATCCATTTAACATACAATCATCATATAAATGAGGCTTTAACTCAAGATGTATGTTGAATGTGATGTACAGTTTAACGTTATTTTACTCACTGGTTCAGCTGGTTTTAATACCCCAAAGCGGGTTTTATACTCGTTCCCAGCCTCTCTGAGACGCTTGGCCTTATTGTCTTTCCATTCTTGGGGATTACGCTTCTTTTTTTCCCGGTTTCATCATTTTTTGTCGTTTTCGGTAATGTTTACATTTTTTTGAGCTTGTCGAGTCCGCCATCTTTGATTTTGAACTAACGTTATTGTACGCAAGCGCAGTTTAAACTCAGTTTCAGAAACATGCAGTGTTATTTTTTACTTGGTGATGGAAGTACTAGGTAATCCAATGTATGAAGAACGTTTTTCGATAATCATCTCAATATTGCAGTTTTGTAACATACAACGTTATTCTGGGCAAGCCTTCAATTGTTTAGCACTTCGAATTTTATCATCACCTTATTTGAGTTGAATGTTCAAAATGGTTATGAATAGCAACGTGATTTTATAATCGGATATGATACAATTCGTTGTTTTTTTTCTTCCGGTTATTGTTATCATCAATCACTCATTAAGCCCATTTCTGATCATGATAAATAAAGATAACAGTATATGGCATTGTTAAATTTGATTATAAAATCGAATTGTAACTATAAAAAATCAGAAATTGTATTCAGTAATTTTATATACGTCATTGTCAAAGTATAGAATTCACACATTCTGTGAAATGTATTAATTCTATACTTTGCCGGTAACAGACACTGAATTCTATTTATTGTCGTCACTACGATGTTCTACTTTGCATCAAATTTTGTCATGTAATTGAAACGATGTTGTCAGCAGCTTGTTCTTAATCATTAGGCCCAGTGATCACAATAGTTTCACTGTATTAATTTTACTGGAATTTTTCAACTATTATCTACTGTAAATGTTTGTTTGTAATCGCACTTAACGAGAATTTAGCACACTTACGCAAAGCTAGGATTACCGTGGACAGGAACACAAAACACAACATTATCGATAATTTCATTTTGAAAATCTAGAAATAGAAAACGTACCGTAACACAAAGCTACACTCTTTCAAAAAATGATTTTAATTTTATAAACTCACATTCAAATATCATGAATGTGAGAAACGAAGAATGTGAGAAACAAATGTGTTAGACAAACATCGTTGGCGTACGAGAGGTTTTTATAATGATACTGGTTTTATTGGCCTTAAAATTTAATTTTCAAGAAAATTGCATTGTTACATTAATAACCATGAATCGTAGCTATGAACTCGTTTTTAGGAAGTTGTAGACAAGGGTCAATTTAAACAGATAGCAATGTCCCGTTTCATTTATTTGAAACAATCCAACTAAAATAAAAATTGAACAGACAATAGTGATTATAAGGTGTTACAACAGTTACGGTTTCAGTTTCTGCACATCACTTTTCACAGTTAACAACTTACAGTTTCTGACCAACAATGGTGCAAGGTATTGGCAATTCCGGAAAGGTGACTACGATAAACTAACTCATGAGGTACGGCATGAGCCATGGACTGAAATTATCTAGTGCATGGATGCTGACACTGCTGTTCTTTTATTAATTGAACAGCTCTTTCAACTTGTTTCGAACAACATTCTTATTAAACTGCTAAACTCTAGCAATCCTAAGTTTCCTCACTGGTTCTCAAAAGAACTACTTGCTCTAATGCGACAAAAACGGTCCTCTCACAAACGCTACAAAAAAAGTATGAACCCATCCTGTTACCATGAGTTTACTAGACTTTGACGACTTTGCAAACTAACTCAACAGCGCGACTATGACAGCTATGTTGCCTCATTGGAAAACACATTCAACAATAATCCTCGCGCCTTATGGTCCTATGTTAACACGAGGCAAAAAGACCATGCTTCTCATTCAGAAATTGTGACGGCCATTGGTTGCGCTCTTACTGACCCAAAAGCTATATGTGATGCACTCGCGGACTACTTTGCAAAGGTTACTGCTACTCCTGCTGAGGCTCTGCATGTTCCCACCATTAGCTCTCCACCCAAGATGGAACACGTTCCATTTACTCTACACCAAGTACACACTAATGATGTTCTCAATGCCATCGCTCACCTGCGCACTAAACGCTCAGCGAATGCAGAGGACATCCCCTCCTTCATCTACAAAGCAATAGCGACGTATGTTTGCCGCTCTCTTGTTCACATTTTTAATCTATGCATTCAGCAGGGCTATTATCCCCACCAATGGAAGTGTGCTCGAGTTGTCCCTGTGCACAAGAGAAGCCAATCTAAATTGGTCAATAATTATCGCCCAATTGCCATACTCCCAACATGTGAAATATTCGACATTATTCTCCACAAATATCTCCTTGCCCACGTCCGCTTATCTCTACCACAGCAGCAACACGGTTTCCTTCTAGGCAAATCGGTGGAAACAAACCTTATCACCCTTGTAAACCGTGTTTTTACTTCCTATGAGTCCTGTGGCCAGGTAGATGTAGTTTACTTCGACCTACGAAAGGACTTTGACTCCATCCCTCACAGCTTCCTCCTTCACAAACTAGGATCACTTGGCATTCATGGCACTACCATCCGTCTCCTCAAATCCTATATTGAAAATCGATCATGTCTCGTCCAACTTAATGGTGTTCTTTCTCACTTCTGGGAGCCGAAAACTGGGGTACCCCATGGCTCAGTCCTGGGGTCTTTACTTTTTATTTCCTTTCTCCATGACCTTCCAATGTGCATTAAGAATAGCCATATTCTACTCTATGCTGACGATGCCAAGATCTTAAGACCTGCCAATAACCTCACTGTTGCCTATGTCCTGCAGGAAGACATCTACAACTTCTAGACATGGTGTGAGAAAAATGGTATGGCGATTAATGCAAACAAATGTGCATTTCTGAGAGTTACCAACAAAACTGCACCATTTCTTCATGAGTACAAGGTTGGTCACCTTGCTCTCCACCCTGTCTCCCACACACGTGATTTGGGTGTTTTCATGGATAGCAAGCTTTTGTTCAATCAATACACCTCGACTGTGAAAACCAAGGCCCCCCCGGGCCCTAGGAGCAATTACCAGAAATGGAGCCTCCTTCACTAAACCCCGAACCTTTGAGACACTTTACCATGCACTGGTACTACCACTGCTCATGTTCAGCTCGGTTGTCTGGAACTGCAACACTCAACATCAAATTGCATCTCTAGAATCTGTCCAAAAACGTTTTCAAAGATTTATGAGGTATAAGTTCTCACAACATACATGTGATACACCTCTGCCTACTCTTGAAGAAAGACGTACGTATGTTTGCAGACCTAAAATTCCTACAAAAACTTCTCCATGGCCTTATAGATGCCCCTGATCTGCTCGCACAACTCTGCCTCCAGGTACCCAACTTAAGGAACCGCAATCCTACCTTCAAATTTCGCCCGCCACTACATAAGTAATTACGAGGACGCAAATCTCCTATGTTCAGAATACAAGAGATGTATAACAAACACCAGGACGTCATCAACCTATCCTCTCGTCCCTCCAAGTCCACACGACATACAACCGGATCAGGAACATGACAACTGAAAACTGAAAACTAACTTAAACTACAGCAAAATACCTTATACAAACTGTTCACTTCACTTTATGTATTATTGTAATGATATTTTTTCTGTATCACCTACCATGGCACACCCGTAAATGGCCTCGGCTGTGCGGTGTGTCACAAACAAAATAAATTCAAATTTCCGATACTATTTGCTCCGTCGGTGATCTGCAGAGAAGCTGTTGCACTATTCTGCCTTACAATCACTATTGTTTGTTCAAATTTTCTTTTTAGCTGAATTATCGTTAATAAATGGAATAATATTGGATTCTGACTAAACTGACGTTGAGTTTTTCTATTTACTTGTTCTTCAAAAAAATGCGCAGATATACTGTACTCACGTTTTTTCTTAGTGTTTGGAGCCGTGTTCAGTCGAGAATGGTTAAATTATAAAATTAAAGGAAAATATCCTTGCTTTAAATTTTCTCTTGTTTGATTGAATCATTTAAACGCTATGAAGTAAAACATGTGCAGCAGGTACATTAATTGCTCTATTAATTATTTCTACAAAAACAGTAGAACTTCCTACCCTTAAAAACATAATTTAAAAAGCAATACATCTCCTATGGCAATGTTAAAAACAAAAACAAAAAAAGGTGACTTACCTATGACTGACGGGCTAGGCCAAAACAGCAAAAACAGTTAAAAATCCACTAACTTTTCGCCCCCGCTACATAGGAGCTTGATCACAGCGAAAGACAACGAATAACATGGACAAGAGATAGCATCACCGCACCAATTCCAACTGACCTCCGAAATTCAAACTGAAAATTGATAGATTTTAATTTTTTTTTTACCTGTTTTGGCCTACCCACAGGTAGGTGTCACATTTTTTGGTTTTTGCGGTTTGCCATAGGAGATGTATTAACTATGTTTTTAAATTTTTTTAACAAGTCGTGTTTAGATTATTGCATGAACTATAGAGGGTGCGTCACTTCACCCGAACTACTTCGTTTTGGAAGCTCTTGATTAAATTGCATCTTCAAACATTTGTTATTAATATTTATTTCTAGTATATAAATTGTTAACTAGTGAAAGTTGTCGATTTTTATACTCTTTATATCACCTTTACTTGTGAGTGAACGACTGAGTTGTGAGTTTCTACATATAAAAACAAAACTACTCGATGGATTTTGATGAACAAGGTGTCTATGGATTCATCTTAGTCTACCGAGTAACACTAGCTAATGGCATCAATAAAAACCAGTATGACGGACGCAACATGCTCTATATGCGTAATTCATTAGACTTTTTTACATTCTCGATGGAGTTCAATTAATGTGGTGTTTGCTGATTCGTCTTATCCACACGAGTGACACTGGCTATATTTCATCAATGAAAAACCAATATAACGGATACTATATGTCATTTTATAAAAGATTGGCATACAAATACAAGACGACTCGGTGGATTTTAATGAATGAGGTGTTTATGGATTCGTTTTAAAGTATCGAGTATCACTGCTCATATGCTATTAATTAAAAACCAATATGACGGACGTTATATTCCAGTGTATAAAGAGTACGCTTTAAAAGTATTTTTAATGTAAAAAACTGTAGTTTTTTTTAATTAAAATTCGTGGTTATTTTTGCTGTTTTTTTGAAACGTTTTCCGTGCGGATTTTTGATTAAACGCACAAACGACCATTATCGGACGGAAGATTCTAAATGTGAATGCAACGGCAAATGTTTATAGTTATTAAGCGATTATATGGAATTTATTTTTTATTTTTTATTTTAAAAATAATAATAAATGAACGGTACATTTTTAAAACTAATCTACATAGCGTGCGTCTATATGTTTTTATTATGTATTTATTCAATATCATCAGTTACCCTAAGTACCAGTTACCCCCAGTTATCATCAGTTACCTAAAATATCATAAAGTTATACTTGGTTGAATTAATACTCAAAATGTCGATTTTATCAATTAACCGACACTTCACTAACGTATTGAGCACCACCATACGCAAAGAATCGATTCAATTAAATAATCGATATTTTAACGATGTATCGAAAATCGACACCTCCCAACGCCAACGGAAACAGAAAAATGGAGGAGGAGGAGTAGAAATTACTCGTTAAAGTATGTTACTAAAAGTGGTTAATCGAAACAGCTGTACAATTAATATCCGTTGCAATTCATGTAAGAATTTCTGGTTTCAGACATTGCTTACTTAACCAAACTGCCTCTAATATTATCCGCAATATCCAAACTACTTCGCTCTGCATTAGTGACACTTAGTATTAATCAGACTAACTTATTTTTTTAAATATATTTTTCACCTGAACCATTAACCAACCGTCATTTAGTACTGAAGTAATTTGTTTTAATTTAGTTACTGTTTCATTAATAGCTGTATATACGAAAACAAATTTGTTAAATGATTTTTTTAAAAAACTTTTATACGAAAATAAAACTTATTATTGATTTGATTTAATTTAATATTGATTTAATTTGATTTGATTTAATATTGTGGATAAAAAACTATTTTTAGTGTTTGATAGTTTTTTAAAAAAACATATATTGTTATGTGATTGAATATGTATGTGTAGTGGTTTGTGTTTGTAGAATTTGAACCTTATGGCTCGTACAAAATAAAATTAAATAAATAAATAAATAAATAAAAATTTACGAATGAAATATATTTCTAAACATGTTTTCGTTTTGCGAAAACATGTGTTCGGTGTTTTTCATTCACAATCTAAAATTAATACTAAGCCTGCATATATTAAAAATTCACTATTTATTTTGGATTGCATGCTTGAATTCAAGTAAGTACACTGTGTCTGAAATTTGACGACAAAAATAAAAATTCTGAATCGAAAGAAAATTAAAATAATTAAACATTACCGGTACTAGTTTACAGTTTTTTACTCTATGAAACCCTAGACTGAGGTTGAAGCCTACGTTGCCATAACAATCAAAGTAAACAAATATTGTATTGGTGCGAGACATGACATTGGCTAAATTAGAAGCTTGCTGCAACAACCTTTCACAACCTATCGTAAGATGACCTACTAGTTATTAAATAAAAAACGACATAAATTAAACTAAAAAATACATCATTATAACAGTCAAATTGATGTTTTTCACCACCACCAGGTAGTAGTAGTAATGATTAACGAAAAAAAATTGAACAGCAGGTTGCAAAACCGCAAATAGGGAAACCGCAGAAAAACCGCAAATAATCGGTCCTAGTTTTTCTAGTAAAAAATAAAGAGCTATACTCGCGTTAACGAAAAATAAGTTAATATGCTTGTTTTTACCCAGGGTTGTACAATATACACGTGATGAACATCGATTATCAAAATGGAAAAAATAGAAAACAGTAATACTACTGCGTTAGGTAAACTCGCATGAAGTTTTAATTCGCAATTATCATAAATTTAGACAAGTACGCCTATACGTATATCTAAAAGAACGTTTGACTAAAAAATGGAATTAACAGGTTCTTCCTCTGAACTTCAAGAACACGATATACGATATATCGTTCGTAACATTGGCGAATTTTTTTATCCATTCGCAAGGAAACTAGGATTAACACCCACTCAGATATTCGATCTCAATTTAACGAATGACAGTCTCGAAGAAAAAACGAGGGAAATGATAGCATGGTGGAGACAAAAACTGGGTAAAAATGCCACAAAGTTGGCTATGATAGAAGTGCTAGAAATAATTCACTGCCAAGACATAGCTGATGGGCTACGAGAAATGTTGAAATGTGACAAACGTAAGAGGATCAATGTTTACAAAATTTGCTGCTTCAATTTATTAATATCATTATGCATTAATGAAATCAACTTTTGCAGATGAAACGTTAATAACATCGAACACTGGGATCGGAAGTTCGTGTTTTGTTGAAACTTTAGAGTCAGCTGAATTTGGAAACGTAGGCAAGTAATGACTTAAAACTAAGAATTCCCTAATTTCTTGGTTCACAAAATACATTCGTTCGTGTGAACTACGTATTTTATTAAGCAACATTTTTAAAACACGTTTTTCACAGGTCACTCAAGCCGATTCTTAGCTCTTGAAGAGATTCACTTCATCGTCAACAACATCGGTCCTCATATACTATGTCTGGCAAGACAGCTTGGGTTTGACGAAACAAGTATCACTCAACTAAAACACTACAAAAGCGGTTTGAAAGAAAGTGCTCATATGATGATTAATATGTGGGAGAAAAAACACAAACGAAATGCTACCAAAGACATCATGGTCAATGGATTGCGAATGATACCACGGAACGACATAGCTGACAAGTTAATAGATTCACAATCGCTTACCATTGACAAAAGCCAGTTAACCGGTACCGTAGAACTGAATCAAAATTCGTTTTGTCACATAACTATTTTTGTTGACTTAAAAACTTTTTTTTTTCTAGATTTCACCAAACTTCAACGATGCCTGATGCAAAAATATTCAAGTCCTGACATACCCCAACCACCCGGTAGTCATAAGAATTTTCCCATCGACCAGTATTTTGTGGATCAGGACATGGTAAAGAACAACAAAACACAAATTCTGCATTTAGAAGATCTGTTCAAAGTCGACAAGGGTCAAGAACCGACTCGAATTTTGGTGGAAGGAGATCCAGGATTCGGCAAGACCACTTTAGCCATTAAGCTAGCTTGTGATTGGGCAACAGGCAAAGAATACATCGCGTCCAAGTTTAACTTGACGCTTCTCATCTTCCTCAAATTGAAAGACCAGCCACTGGAAGAAGTCATCATCGACATCGTCCACAATGCCATGGGCGACACGTCCCTCACCAAACGAGATCTCTACGACTACCTTGAAAACAACAAAGTTCTTCTGTTGCTTGAAGGTTACGACGAAATGTTTGTCGATGGAAGACAGCATTTGCAAAACATTCTGCTCAAAAGTCAACTGAAGTCCACGTGTATCCTCGTTACGAGTCGAAGAGGGATCTTCTCCATCAAGCGTGCCAAATACACCACCCGGTCCTTCCATTTCGAAGAACCAAATCACTTCGATACCGACTTCTGGGATCTTCGAGTGACCGTGAAAGGATTTTCCAAATCGCAGATCGAATCCTTTCTTATCAACAACTACAATATTCAAAACGCAGCCGCCATGATTACGTTGCTCGAACCCTTATCCAGTGAAAAGGAAAACAATTCGTTGTTCAGATGTCCTTTGCTGGCTTTCTGGCTGGGGTGGATGTTAGAAAACAACGTCACTTGTGTATTTCAGAACCAGACTCTCTTTTACAAAACTCTGGTTAATCTGATTTTACAGAAGACACTCGTTCGTGAAAACATGCTAGAAGAGAACGAAAACGTTGACTTTTTCGGCCCTTCGACGAACGAAGTGGTAACTTCGGTCAGGAAAGAAATGAAACAAGTAGGAAGCTTAGGTTTGACGCGATTGGTAGGTCAACACGAACTGTGCTTCAGGGAACAGGATTTGCACAGCAGCATTTTGATCTTGTCCGACATTTTTGTTAAATTCAAAATCATTACACCCAAACGAGAAGAAGAAGAAACTCGTTACCAACCAACCCACAGAAGCTTCTTAGAATTTTTGGCAGCTTTTAGCATTTCCGTTTTGGTCGACGACGACTTCAGTGATTTCAACCAATTTGAACAAACTATCAGGTCTTTGATCCAAAGAGGGTTTGTTCCTTCCTGGGAGTCTTTTTTTTACCCTTTTTTGGCAGGATTGATGAACAATAACAAACACGTATTGTTCAATGCTCTTTCCCCATGGTCAGCTATCCTTCACGTCTGTCAATCTGAGACGATGAACGTCTTAATGAAGTTGACAAGAAACGACGATCCAACGATTCGATCGTTACTTCCTTTCATTCCAAGTAGTTACGTCATCAAAGGCGCTGACTACATTCCCAACAAATACTTCTCTTCCGATTGCCACTTGAAATTATTTCGAATGGCACAAGAAAACGGGTTGATATCAGTATTAGATTGGAACACAGAATATTTAACTCGTCTTCCAGTGAAGTCGATGAAGTTACAAAGACTGTATTTTAGTCCTTCCGAGCACATTTCTTACGAAACTATTTCGTCCGTCAAATGCTTGGAATGTCAGGAGCTCGTGTGTTTGGTCTATAGCAAACTAACACGTGCTGCGTGGGATTTCTACTCAACTTTAGTGACGACTATCTCGTACCAACATATTCACCTGTATCTTCTATATTCTGGGTATAGAATATGCACCACGATTTTGGACGAAATCGAACGAGGAAAGTGGAGTCAACTTAACTTTCAAAGAGTTCGACTATTCAAATGCAAATTAAACTCTCCTCAGTTGGACAGAATCGCTGAATTGTTACAAAATAAACGCATCATCAAAGGAATTCATATCAACTTCGACGAATACCACCATTTGAAAAACGCCGATCCTGTGAGTCGGATTTGGAAATCTGTCATTCAATCACAAACCATTGATGAAGTTAGTTTTCGGAATTACGATCCAACGTGGAACCTAGTCTTTGATTTTAGTTTGCTTTCCAAAACAAAGAAATCGTTCGAAACTGTCAGTTTCGATGGACATTTCAGTTTTCAGAGACCGTCGTGTTTTTCTATACGAGAATTGACATTATTGGATTCTAACCAAGGAGTCAATTTGCCTACATCTTTTGACAATGTTGGATTTTTGGAATGCAAAGATCCTTTGTTTTCAACAATCTTGTCCAAAAATGATTTTTCATTGTCTTCCCTTGTTGAATTGCATCTTCACGTCACAAACACTTTGGCCCTTGCTGATTTTTCTATCGAAGATCAAACGCCATGTTTACGACGAATAACGTTCGATTTTCTTAATTTCACTTGCGATCACATTTCGTCCTCAACAGAAACCATTGTCACGACTATTGTGAATACGAAACAACTTGACCATCTTGGATTTTGGTTCCTTCCATCAACTTCAGTTTTTCACTCGCTCATGAACGTCTTATCCAAAGTGAAACCAAATCTCGTTAATTTGGATCTATTATTCCAAAATAATTGTTTTATGGCTTTTTCAAATGAAAGGGCTCTGTCATCCGATTCAATGGGTCGGATGAAAAGTCTCCTGAGGTTGAAGCACATTCAAAATCTATCGATTACTGATTGGTATTTCTCTTCCGTTCTTCGTTCTTTGCTACCATTTTGGTTTCCGGTGAAAGAATTTCGATTCAAATACGAAATATTTGGAAATGAACAACAACAATCAGTTTGGTGTCGCCAAAGATTTGAACGCGAAATGGTTTATCGAGATGTGTTTCGTATCGAACTGAAGACCAAAGCTGATGTTTCAAAATAAATTTTACAAACGATCTCGTTGATAAAAGGTTGTCATGAACTGCGAATTTTGCATCAGAAAAATTTGTAAATAATGTACATTTGAGAAAATTTGACGTTTGTAACATCGATGTGAAGTACGGTACTGTACCGAAGTGTCACGTGTATTATAAGATACTGGATGAGAAAATGTATAGATATAAATTCTCAAACGGTCGTCAAAAGCTGTATCCTCAATAACATATGGTGCTAACTTAAGTTATATTCAGAACTTTTTATACCAAAAAACAGAAACGTAGATTTTTGAAGCCAAAATAAATACACGCAAGAATAAAATGTTTAAACCAGAAACAGAAAACTATACAACTGGATGTCATTGATATTGTCTAATTTTTATTGTATATTTTTATTGCAATATGCAGGTGCTTAAAATCTGTGTATAATTTATGGTTCTAGTTTTATACGGACGTTAAAGATGTTAAAGTCGCAAGAAACACGC
>JAQIWH010002928.1:0-22083 GCA_034695005.1 Cryptops parisi | reverse complement strand
CGATTTCGAGAAGGATGAAAGAAGAACTCTGCTGCTGGACGAGAGACTTTTGTTCGTTCGTCGTTCCATCCGGTTTCCCAGAAGGGCGGACGATGGGGGCGCGATCGGATTGCAGCGATGCGGGGGCGGAATCCCAAATTCCCGTCCGTCGCCCACTTGGGCTCGAGAGTGCGCGAGAGAGAGAGAGAAAGTCGGGTCGTTTGCGAACCGAAGGCGAGCTCACGCCCGGCAATGACGCACGCTGAGAAACGAACGAGACGACGAATGAATGCACGCCCACGCACGCACCAGACACCCCGAAGGCCTATATAGTCTCTGGGAACGAGTGAGAAAGAGCGAGAGGAAGAAAAAATACCCAGCCACTACTCGTGGGTTTCAGAGAGCGTGGGTTCTTTCTCTTTTCCTTCTAGGCTTTACATCATGTTTTTTTTTGTACCTAAGTCTTCAAGGACGTGAAGCAATTCGCAGTCCTTATAACAACAACAGCCGACTAAAGGAAGACCGTTTCACAATTAGAATTTCGCGTGCGGAATTTTTCACGAAGCCGTAATCGCGTTCAGAAGAAAAAGTTGCACGGTCAGTCAATTCACAATTTTATAAGAATTGTAGGTAGCCTACAATTCAAAAACACTTGTCTGTATTAAAAAATATCAGAAAAAAAAATTTAATAAAATAAAAATAATATAGTGTCCGAACATTATTTGTTACGACGTTCATTCATTTAGTACCAATATAATTTTTGGACTCCCCATTAAAATCTACCCATTAGGATAAGAACCTCATTTCGATGGTGTTTCTATTAGAATTCTCACACTGTGTGTATGTATTTATATAAAATTGAACAAATAAATTACGATTCCACTCGACGAACGAATTCCATCAACAGTCAATTGACGAAACTGGCAACGTTACAACCCAACAGCTCATTCTCCTAATTTTAACACATTTACATTCGCAAACGGAACTTGCTCAATTTTTTTCTTATTCACGAAATACACTACATCCGTCCGTACGGAGAGTGTGACAAACGTCAAAAACAACAACCTACATGACTCAACGCTTACCATATCTTCCCCTAAACCTGGCAGGCCTTTCTTCTTCTTACCATTACTTATCAACACGATTATTTTATCTCGTCATCAGCGTTGTGGTCTTTCCAGCGTCTTTCTACTAAGCTTATAATGATACCAATCATCCTCGTGATAACGCAAATCTTAGGTCAAGGTTCGTTCAAATGAGACTTGCCGAGTTCGGGTTGGACTTTTATTTTTCTTCTTCTGAGTTTTCATTTAGCCTACATCATTTCGGAAGTGCAAATTCAGCAACTATATACTACACTATGCTGTATAATACTAACAAAAAACACTATGGTTTAACTTGAATTAAAATTTGCAAACTGAGTCTGTTTATGATTAGAATTAGACAATTTTCTGACGATTGTTATAATATTACAAAAGTGTAAACATTTCGAATTAATATCCTGATTTTATAATAACCGGATAAAACCACACACACACACAAAAAATGCCAATTATGGTAGTAACGACTTATTTTTTGTTTTACCTCGAGTCAATACGACTTTATCCACTGAGCAAACATCAATACTAGCATCCTCCAAAAAATTGGAAATGTCATGTCTCGAAATTCCCATGAAGTAGGCTATGCCTAAGCGTTAATTCACTTAAGCGTCACCAACACAAAACCGCACACTAACGAATTTTTCTCGTTATACAGTGGAATTCGGTTATTGTGATCACTTGATTGCTTTTTTTTATATAACAATAACCGGCAGATAACATTAAAAATTGTAAATCGTTTCACGAATAAATAAATAAAAATAAAAAAATAAATCAAACGATGGAAATATAGTAGAATCCGGTTATTATAATAACGGATAATGTTATCAATCGGCTATTGTTATAATTATCAGTCGGTTCCAACACACTGTTTAATGTTTTAGTTCCATTGTTTAATATTATTAACCGGCTACCGTTACCAAAAAGCACTAGTCACAAAGTGATCGCAATAACCGAATTCCACTGTAAAACATTAAACAGTGTCTTGGCACCGACTGATAATGATAACAATAGCCGATTGACATTATCTGTGAATATAATAACCGGATTTCACTGTATAACGATCGCCTGAATGGATTTTTCTCGTCGCATAATAGCAAAATTCTCATATACGGAAATCGCATAAATTAAGATATCGCACATATTTCCTGTATATAAAAATATTTCATTCCCATTGAACTATTTCATTAATTAAAAATACTGTACAGTATAAAGTTAATGTAGACTTCATCTCATGAATTGCTATAAAGGCCTACAGTAGATTCTGATTATTATAATCACAGATAATGTTATCATTCAGCTATTGTTATCATAATCCCAAACATTGTTTAATGTGTTTTTTTATACATCGTTTACTAATATCAGCCGGTTATTGTTATCAAAAAGCACTTGTTCCAAAGTGATCATAATAACCGGATTTCACTGTACTCGATGTTTTAATGATACAGCACACTCTACTGTACAGTACACTCAACAACGTTGCTAGAAATTTTTTTTTGTAACAAGTATAGTCGAGATACTATTCCAAACAGGACAAATTTTCAAAATTGGTAAAAGTTAAAACTTTTTTTTGTCATCATTTCCAAGAGAAAAAGACGCACCTTTTGTGGCAAGGTAATTCGTTCTTCCGCTCCAAGGAGAAGAGTCGGGAAGAGACCAAAAAGAGAGAACAGGAATAGAAAAAGGTGGTTGAATGGTAGAGTGAACGGGGTCGGGAACGGGCAACGAACGTTCGTAACACCGAATAAAACAAAGTCCGGGAAAGGCTGCACCACTATACCGAGCAACGCTTGCATAACGACCAACTACCTTGTGTGCTATCTCCGAACCAACCTCACAGTCCTCAACCACTCTCTACGTACAATTCGTCATGGTCACGTCCCTCGTCATGATGGAGTTTTAGCCTCGCCTCATGACTCGCAAAATGGATAAAAAATTGCTTACTACATTTTCTTTTTTATAAAAGAAAAGAAAAACAAAGAGAAATCTACCAAGTTCAATTCTCTTTTATACTTGAAAAACCACCACCGAAAAAGAATATTTTAAACGCCGTAATGAAATTTTTAACGTTCAGTTTTATTGAGAGATTTTTCGAGATTTTTTTTTTGTCGTAATATTTTATGTCCCCCCCCCCACACACACGTAATTAAGAAGAAGAAAAAAAAACTATATATCGAAATTAAAAATGAAAATAAAGTGGAAAGTATCTTACCTTTATTTCATGATGTTGAAACAGTTCAATATTGTCACTTCAGTGGTTGTGTTAACGTAGACCGAATTACAACCTACCAAAAAAACAAAATAACACATTTTAAATAAATGCAAATATGTTTGTTGAGGAAAACTAAAACCAAATGACGAACATTAAAAGAACTTTTGCAAACTAAAGTTATGAAAAAATCAATAACTTCGCACATGCATTTCAATTGAACGTAGTCTAGGTGACATGCCTATATTTGACATTTCGATTTAACGTAGGTTATATTTGAACATTTCTTCGCTAACTAAAATATTATTAACTCTGTGAAATATTTAAATGATGCCAATGTTTACTATCATAATTTAGATACGCCAAAAGCTGAAATCATTTGTGAACCAGTAGCAAATCAGTAAACAAAATTGTCAAGTATATAATTCAAGTAGTAGGCCTACGTCCAAATCAACAAACAAATCTGTGTTTTTGTTTTAGCATTGTCAATAGATCGGCAATCTTTAAAACGAAATACAACAATCCCCCGGTTAGCGCTGTTAACCCTTTAATAATTTTGTGTTCGGAAACTCGAGCACTAACCCAAAAATCGCGCTAAACGAATCTTGATTTTTCCCCACATAAGAATTGAAAAAATATAGTTTGTCTTCAAGGACCGGAAAGCTGTATCAAAATGAAGTAAAGAGTGATAATAAAAACCAGTTTATAATGTTTATTTACCACATAAAATTTTCAAGCATATTGAACACAAACGAAACACGTAGGCTATGCACTGCACTTATGGAAACAATTTTTATCGCCGAGTTTATGCAGAACCAGTTCGAACTCAGTTTCACAATTCAAAAAGTTCAGCGTAAGACAGAATATGAAAAGATACCACAAGATTCTATTTCGAAATAATAGTAGAATAATTCGTCAAGGCATAACACGAATTCTTCAATTCATTTATGATCGGATGCTCACGTTTGAGAAAAAAAAAACGGATCGGAACAACAAGTTTCTTAAAAAAAACCGGTGAGTAATTCGTGAAGGTGAAACGAATGACGGGGGGCCTGAAAACAACGCAAAGCACCACCCAACCAATCTCTCGATCGTTCATAATGGCGTCCTAGCGAACAACTAGCCACCAAACCAATCCAACCCTACAACAACGAGTCTCGAAGCTTTGTTGTCGATGTCGGGTCCCGTTCGTTCGACTGTCTCCACGCGCTCGGTTGCGGTGTGGTGGTGCCGTGCGCAACAACCGACGAACGAGGCAACGTGAGAGCGCCGACGATAAAGAGAAGAGAAGAGCAAGAAGACATTTGGCAGAGAGAGAAGAACGCGATTAAAACAGACGAGAAGAGAGAGAGAGCGAGGACGGAATAACAGCGACAGCAGATCACTGAAGCTGGACGAGAAGAGCCGAGAAGAGAAGATAGAGAGAAGCGAAATAGAGAAGTGGAGAGGCAGCAAGATCGCACGCGAAGTGAGACCGCGGCTTGAAAAAGGAGGGGGTGGTGGAGGGATAGAACGAAAAATAGAGAAGAGGGAAAAAAAGAAAGAAAGGGAGAGAGAGAGAGAGAAGGAAAGAAAGAAAGAGAAGAGAGAGAGAGAGAGATAGAAGGGCCGGGGGCGGTGGCTGGGCTTCGTTCGGCGGCGGCGGTGGCGGCGGCAGGCGGCTATTACTCACGCGCCGCTTGACTGGCAGACGGAAGCGGCAGCTTAAGCGCCGCGCTGGTCACGTGACGAAGCGCACGCGCGAGCCCGCGACACACACATCAGTTGGGGCCGACGCGCCGCTGCGATCGGACGCCAACCTACCGACGTCTGCTCCCCTACGCTGCCTGCCACTTAGTACTACTAGCACTACTGCTGCTACTACTACTACTACTCGTAGCGCTATACACAGCGTGGCTGCTGCTCCTGGCTCCTTCTCTTTTAACGCCGGAGCCCATATAGGCAGACGCTCGTTACCCAAACGGCGGCAACCATCGCATCGGACTGTGTCGGAAAAACTTTTTGGAACTAGATCTTCCATCCGGACTTTGTAATTTTCTACGATAGGATTTTTTAAATTCTTATTTAAAACAAAAGTTCTGCTTGTTTGTTACTTTAAAAAATCTCTTTGGAGGAAACAAAAAAAACTTGGGTCATATCCGTTTTTGCGCGATCCGTCATCATCATCATCGTCGTCGGCGGCTTTTCGAGAGTGCATGTGTGTGTGAACCAGACGGCTAACATTATTGTTATTTGGAATAACTTTCGCCCTGGAACCTTCGTGTTAAAAGGTTACCCACGTGCTGTATACTTTTCTCAAGAATTTCTTTTTTTTAAATTACCTCGATTTCTGTGCCAGTTGAGAAACCAGCGCTTTCGAAACAAGAAGTGGGAAAAGAAGATCCGTTGGACTTTTTTGTTTTAAAACTTTTGTTCCCATTTTTACCACACTATATTTTCTTAATTTTAATTTTTTTTTATAAAAAAAAAATTTCAACATCGTGCCAGTAGCAAACCAGTTATAAAAACCTCGGGACTTTCGTGTAATATTAGATACTTTTCAACTTTTCAAGCGAAATATCAAACGTACACATAACATCGCCAAAAAAAAAATAATCACTTTTAACACCAAAGACTGAAACAACAAATAACATTTTTCAACTTCGGGATTTTCCCCGCAAAATTTGTTTGTGTGCGTGAAGAAGTTGAAGATTCTATTGTGCAGCAGTAACCAATAGGAAAAGAATCTGTACTATAACGGATTGGATTATTCTCTAAAGTGTACGACTCCCAGATCAGAACGAGTTGACATCAACACTATCCTCCGCCCACGTTGTCGAAAAGTCGTGGGAGTGAAAATGACATCCAAAATCGAAGGATAATCATCCAAAGGTAGGTTGCATTTTTATTGTAATTTGTATACCAAAGTAAATTAATTTTTTATCCACAACTGTCTTAAAAAAGAATTATTTCTCATTATTTTGAAATACTTATTTTTTTAAAAACAGTAGAAAAATGAACGCTGACTCTAATATTTACATAAACTCAAACAAGTTATTCGTGTCAATGATATAACACACCAAAAATTAAATATCAAGCCAATTTTTCTCGTCTATATTAATTTGTATATAGCCTAAAGTACGTTCGTACGTAGTATTAAACTAAATTCACACTTATTTCATTTCATTTCATTTCAAGTTGTTTATTACCATGTAATCAAATACAGGATAAAATTAATCAATTGAGATGTGATATAAGGAAATTAAAATATACAGAATAAAATATATATATGGCTAAATAAATATAAAAAATATATAAATATATAAATATAAATAAAAAAATATAAAATAAAAAAAAATAAAAAATATATAAATATAAATAAATATAAAAAATAGCACTCATGTTATGGATTAAATGTTGAAAAAATATATATTACTTATATTTTTCTTATTTCATATAGCCTACATACAATTTATATTTTTATATTAAAAAGTTCTTAAAAACGGCTAAAAAAAAAGTGAACCGCCATTAAACCACGAATATTACAATTTACGCGCCATTACGTAGAAATAATATCAATATATCCTAATAGTAATAATAAAATACAGTTCCTCAAAGTACCAATCTTTTATTGAAAAAACTAGCTTAAACCCATTGAAAAATCAACGAATGCTATTTGAAATTTAAATCAAATGTAAACCACCTGACACAACAATACAGAGATAACGCGAACATTTCATGTTATTTCAAAAATAACATTCATTAATTGATTCATTGTTGCCTTTATTGTTTAAACAATTTATCATCCAATCAGCAATCGAAAACAAAGTCACTCTTGGGTTTTATTTACTAAGATTGTTCTACTAAAATACTAAAATTCCAATTAATGTACAAGAAATTAAAAACTAATGATCGTATCTTTTTAACTAAAAAAAAAAACAAGAAATGGGCATAAAACCTAACATTTTCAGCTAAAAATATTAGATTTATGCCTATTTCTTTAAAAACAAAAGTGACGAAAAAGTCAGATATTGAAATCAGTAATATCAAGTAGGCCTACAGGGCTTACTACTGAATATCCTAATATTAAATCACCCTCAAAGAGTAGGCTACCAATCTTTCGTATAAACAAATTCCAATTTATGTACAAAAAATTAAAAACGTATCTCTCAATTACAAATAAAACTTTAACAAAAATTAGATATTACGCCTATTTCTTTAAAAAAATAAATAAAATAAAGTAGCAAAAAAAAAAGGTCACATATTGAAATCACGCTTGAAGAAGACACTTAAAAACATTTTCACACATGTAAAAAAAAAATAATAAAAAAATAACGTAGGCCTATAAAGGTGGAGTAAAGTATGGAAAAAAAAACACACCACCAGCATCAACAACCACAACAACACAACAGCAGGGTGTGTTTTTTTTTGGTGGTCGTGATGGTTGGTGGTTGTGGAGAAGAAAATGTAGTCTCTGTCTAGCGCACGTAGTCGACCTCGATCCTTAGCAAAGCCCCGATGGCGGAACCCAACACGTCCTCTGCATCGAAATCGCTTCATCGGTCAAGGTTCGTATGTCCGTCCGTTTTAGAGGCCGAGCCAAAGAGTACGAACGAACGACAGACAGACAGACAAAGACAGACACGCGTGGCGTCGCTTTTCTACGAGTCTCCTTTATAAACGACACAAATTATTTCCAACCATCCCAACTGGTTGTTGTTTTTTTACACACAAAACAAACCGCCTACTGGTACCACACACAATTTCAATTTTATATTATATACAGTATATGTGGTTTCCGCCTTTCATTGAAATATCGCGGTGACAAAGATAACGCCTAAACGTCGGCAATGAGTCATCCGACGTTCCGTTGCTTTTTTGGTGTGTCACCATAAGAAGAATGCAAAAATATACGTCAACGACGCTTCATGATGAAAATACAGTTGACAAACAAGTTCAAGAACCGTATATTTTATCTGTATATCCTTGTAATGTTTTACCCGCTTATAAAGTGGATATTTTTCTTAAATCTCCTCGAAAAACATCTTAGGTCTCTTAAAGTGTTCTTGTAACTTAACTGTTTGAAAAATAAAATGCTTAATATTCCGTATATACTCAAAGTGTGTTCATATATAACAGGATAGACTTTGCTGAAAGTTATCAATTTCAGCTGTGATACTGAATTCGGCATGTTTTTGGTCTAACAACTCGAAAGCGTGCGTTTTGTTGATTTAAAATGAACCACTTGAAAACAAGCAATTTACACTGAATGGTTTTGATCGGATCACTTTCAAAATAGTGATGTTATCATAGAACTAAAATGATACAGTGAAACGCGTAAAAAATATGTGCAGTATACTTTTGATCGATTTCTCAATTCATATGAACCAAAGTTAGAAATCGGGAAACAAAACAGAATAAGAACGTCGACTCCGAGACATGAAAATGGAAAAACAAAACAAGAATAAGAAACCTAAATGTCAGACTTCGAATAAGAATCACAATCAGATACAATCACTACCAAACACCAACGGAAAAACAAAACCGAATTTGAATAGAAGATTTGAAAAAAAAACAACTGTACTGTATTTCGCTTCACTAAACTTATCGTTAGATTGAGGTATGATTAACGACTTTATTGGCAGAGATATTTTTGTAAACACGAGGCTTGCAGCTCTTTGGGCGAGTATAGATAAAAAGGAAGACGACGACGACGAAGAAGAAAGAAAAGTGGGGGATGAAAACTCCAATGTCGAGCAACTTTAATCCTCGCCCACTTTGCGGTTTTGTGGTGGTGGTTGAAACGAGATGAGTCGTTTCCTGGAAGCGTCACCAGAGGTCCTTTTAGTCGAAATCCTACGTTGGTTTGACGAGCCGAGTGGAGGGATGGGAAAGTGAAAGGGTCACTCTCAATTGACGAAACAAAAGGGGTTCTTTAGGATTGAAGGACACCCTTTTCGACACAGTTATAAAATGAAGGGAAAAAAAAGTATATCAAGAAAAGTAATACCTCTAGGAACAGTGTCGGCAGATGGACGGGAAGTGAGATGATGATGATGAAGAGAAGGAAAAAGAAGTTGAAAAAAAGATGGTGATGAAAAGAGATCAGGAAGTGGTCGGAAGGATGGATGAATGAATGAATGAATGAATGAATGAATGGATGGATGGATGGACCACATGCAAAGAGGAGATTGTATAACAACGTGCGACAACGATTTATTAATTGACGCCATTTTCACACGAAGATGGGGGGAAAATACTATATTTTTTTCATTATCAAGAACAAAGTAATGGGAAAAAAAGAGACCACTAACTTAGAAAGAAAGTTAGGTCTACTTTCAAAATGATTTTCATTTCTGTCTGTCTGTGCGCGACTGAATCGAAAATTTAAATACAGTGTAAATATCTTGTTTTGTTGAAAACGGTGCTGCTCAGTGTGAAACGAACGTTTGCAAGTTATTCGCTTCAAAACATAGCGAATTCGGTGCAAATAGCTTGTTTGGAAGAGTTTTGTTAAAAACGTGCTGATAAACCAATTTCATGAAATTTTGTGCATAAGTTAGGGGTGGATCCAGGAAAGGTTATTCAATATGTTAAAATTTTCATTAAGACGCTAACAAACCCATCTTTTGTACACTCCCCCATTCGATATTTAACTCCCCTATATTTGTTTAAGTTTTTAAACAGGCATTGCTACAAAGTGGTGTTTTTAAGGAATGAATTAAAAATGGGGTAGGCTATATTGTTTGACATTATCGGAGAAAATCGCAAATGCGAGAAGCCAATGAGACGCAAATGTAGGGGAAATTAGTTTACTGTGCATAAGCAAACAAGGTATGAGCGAACTCATGATGGGTTTGTTAGCTAGTTAAAAATAAATTCAAAAACAAAAATCATACGAATTCCCCCCCCCCCCATTTGAACATGATAATATACCTTCTCTACTTTAACAAAGTGAAAGCCGAAAACGAGCGAAGGAAGGAAGAAAGCGAACATTCGGTTCGCCGTGAGTAAAATCACCCAAATTAAATCCCAACTGAGTTTAAAAATCAGTCACGCTCTGCCTCCACCCCCGCATCATTTTTGCAAGCCGTTCCTTCCGAACGAGAAGAGGAATGAAAAAGAAGCAACATCAACGATCACGACGACGACGACGACGCAAGCGCAGTTACTCGAGCAGAAAAATTTATTAGGATCCTCGCAACCCTTTCCTCACCCGACTTAACTTTTAACTCGTTCGTTCGCTCGCAACCAGCCTTGCTCTGCTCTTATTTGTTGATGTTAAAAAGAGACGAGTTGTTGAACCAGTCTTATTCTTACCATATAGCATGTATGTAGCCCCCTATATAATAGGAGATAAACGTTCAAATGGCGTTGTTACAACTTAACTTAATACGAAACTGCGTTATACGACGTGCGGAAGGAAAAATAACGCGTCTGAAAAACTAGCAGAACTCTTAATCGTGGTGCTACACTACAAATTCGATTATATCCGAATGGGATAGAACCAAGCCTATTTCGCATAAACGAAAATTCAATAAATATGCCCGGTTTGGTATTTCAAATAAACACGCTAGTACAGTATTGACTTACAATCAATTATTTTATCCACAGCTGCCGATGTCATTGATTTTTTTGATATCTGTTGATTTTTATATTGAAATATTTTACCTAATTCGGATAATCGTGTGTTTGGTGTAATACTATTTTATTGTAGAAAAGCGCTAACCCTAAATAATTTTCTGTACCAGTTCCACGCAATAGTTCAATGCTCTGTAATAGTTCTAGTAGTGTTACACGAAAAAAAATAAAACTGCCAACCAATCACAATTAGTCGATCGTATGAAAATAAAACGAGGAAAATATCGATAAAACGTTCAACGCGTAATACTTAACATCATCGTTATTAATAACAACTTCTTTTTTTTGTATGTATATCACCATATGTGTATATTATTTTTTTTTTGTGTATACGATCGGTCGCTTTTTCTTTTGTTGAATTGACGGTCATCATCGCCGGTACGTAAATGCGACAACGCAAACAACTTAGAAAAAGAAGTATATTTTTATAAATAAAAAAAAAATAAATGGTAACCCTCGTGCGACTGATAACGACTCCTCTCTTCATTCGTTCGTTCGTTTTCTATTTCGAGAGTTATGTTTGTCGTCGATGGCGCTTTTTTTTTGACGCGACAACCAAATAGGTTTTGCCGCTCCCTTTTCTTCACGTTCCCAAGTGCGGAGGCGGAACCAATGTGCGCTGTGCTTTTCCTAATGGCAAAAGCGAAACACGCTTTTCTTTGGGTTTTTTCTTCAACTTTTACTCCTTTTTTTTTGTGGACAAACGGAGAAAAAAATACCGTACACACAACGCAGAGAAAACGCTTGCTTTGCAACGGACGCCAGATGGTGCTGAAGACTTGGTCTCTCCTCCCTTTTTTTTATATATATCTCTTTCGTAATTTTCGTTTTTCTTTAGATAACAAAATGCACTTCTCGTTAGTGTACTACGTTTGTTCATTTTTTTTCCTCACTTGGTGTTGTTGTTGATGATGATGATGAAGAGGAAATATATTGGTAGATATATGCGTCGATAAAACGATTATAACAAAATTGGGAGAAAAAAAAATCGATTCAATTTATGATATCGATCTGTCATTTTTATTTAATGAGGATGCTTGCTGGGAAAAATTTCCTGGTTGACATTAAATTTTTTATTTTTTTATTTTAAAAAAAACGTATCGTTTTCAATCCATAAATAAATAATACTGGATTAAGCGTTCCACCAATAAAACAACCCCTTAATATTCAAATGGAGCTCAAAGAAAACTTTCGAACCGGTTTACTTTAGAAATCAAATGTACCAATGCCCAATATCGCGCACTTCTTTCGATGCAATGAAGCAACGCGGAGAAGCAGAACCATGGGGCACGTACTCTGAAAATAGAAATCCATTCTTATACAAATTCCCTAGACTCAGACTACAGTTCTTTCCCAGGATAGACTATTTGTTCGATTTTCCCATTCTTCGCTTTATTAGTCATTGTGTTTGAGTTTATCAGTTGAGCGAACTTTGTTCATCGTCGAGATCGAACGGTTCGATAACAAAATTAACTCAACCGAGCGTAAACGAATGACGTCATTCGCACAAAATATCACCTTCGCTCTTTAATCAGCTCTAAAATAGTTAATCATCAACCACCGAACTACGCGTGCACTTTCATACCGTTTTTCACGCGCCTATCTAATCGTTATACATTTTCGCCAATAGCGATTTTTAACGGTTGAAAACTAGAGATTTAAGTAGGAAAAAGAAATAAATAAAAACCGAAGAAAAAATATATATATATATAAAAAAAAAACACATCAAATCTTGCTTTGGGTCCCCATCACACCACTGAGGTCCCAAGTTTCCCAAGTATCAATAAAAGAACACCGCCAAAGTCGATAAACAGGCAGTGGCGCCGAGTCGGTAAACAGGAAAACGCGCATGCGCAACCCACGGCGCTCCTAGGGAGCACATCCGGGAGACGAACAAACTAAAGAAAGGAAGCAAGAGAAGGAAGAACGGAAATGATAAAGGAAGGAAGGAAAAGCGAGAGTTAATACGTTATAGACCCTGTACTCCAACGGACTTCGGATAACAAAACAGGAATAAAAAAACAAACAAACAAAAAACCCTACCCCAACTACACTTTCACAACAACTAGAACTACTTGTAACACTTTGATACCACCCCCAAAAAATTATTTTACTTAATAACAAGACTTTCCCACGTACACTTTTTGCCGCAACAACCTTGACGCCAAAAAACACACTTTCAGAAAATCGTGTAGGCCTATATACATTTACACTTGTGTCGCAACACTTTAAAAACATCTGAAATACACAAGCTCGTAATACAGTAGTATAAAATTTAATCTTCATCGCAAAACATAAAATAAAATAAATAAATAAAAACGTTTGTTTTTCCAAAAAAAAACGAGAAAAAACGCAGAAAACGCAGTCGTGACGTCACGAGTTGATAACGACAGCTGTGCGTGTGTGAATGGCACTTTTCATTGAAGTTGGTAATGAGTAGTCACATCCCTGTAGTTTTATTGTAATATCGAAAGCCAAGTAGAACGCATGGTTCACCATGCGTATGATATAGCGTTTGTGGAAAAAAACAACAAAATTAAACACAAAAATATATATATATTAAATGAAAAATCTTACGTTCATTACTTTTGCGCTAACTTCAATGAAAATGGAAACTATTCGCACGCAGAAACGGAATTTCCAAGAAGTTCTTGGCAAGAACTAATGCAAAACTGAGTACGTAGATAAGAAAAGAATTCAACATTTAAAACTAGGCTATCACACTTTCCTATTTTCTTCTTCTTCGTCGTCGTCTTCTTCCATTCTATATTCGCTCCGTTACTTTTAACTTCAATCTGTTTCTGGTATGAAAAATTAAAAACGCAAAAGCGTCAGCGAGAGACGAATTGGAAACTTCGCACACTGCCGCTTTGCTTATCTTTTTTCAAGACAAGCAACGAACGAAAACCGAATTTGAAAAGAAAGAGGGGGGGGGGGAGAAAAAAAAAAGCAGAAATAAGAAGAAAAAGTGGAAAATGATGGGCAAGGAAGGAGAAGAAGAAAAAAAATCCACTTGGTTCCGGCAAAGCATCAACGATCGGGCGAATCCTTGGATTTCCAATGACGAAATATTCGTTGGAAACTCAGAGGGAGGTTCAACCCGTCTTTCCAGTTATTCCAGCGCAGTTAGCGTATGGAACGCGGATGAGGTCAAAAACAAGGTGGCCCTGACACTTAAAAACCAGAGTATAATTTCCATTTTCTTTTCCTCAACTTTTTCGTTTTTTTTTTTTTTTTCTTTCTCGGAGTGACGAAATCGTGCGACTTTGGCCCGAACGTTGAATTAGTCGAAGATTGTGTAGGATGGAACTTAGCCTAACTTTGCGATTCCATAATTCAGTTAATGCCACAAAAAAAACATGGGGTTATTTAATGCAAATAACCAAATATTAAATCCAAATCAGTTTCTTTAAATGTCAAAAAATATTAGTATCTAATATAGCATATTAAAGATAGTAATGATGTCACAGGAAATAAATCAGTAAATTCCTAATTCCAAAATTTTTAATTTAAACTGCATGTATATTAACATAATGAAACCTGCAGTAAGATTCCACTTAAAACGTGTTCCATGTTAAGTAAAAATACGGTTGGTTCTACTTCAAGATAATGTACGTAAATGTTGTCCTTTTAATAAATGCGGAACATTTCAAGGGTTTCTTGAAAAGTTGACAAAGAAAATCGTTATAGGAAAAACGATCAACTTCACGACTACATTAAAAAAAAAACGTAAAATAAAACCATCTGCGTTATTCCGAAATAAAACAACACAATTTAACACTTGACAGACAAACACGAAACTGAACCCTAAAAGAAAACGTTTAATATACTTAGCGAAAAAACATACGACCATTCAACAGTGGCAAAACAAAACCTATCAACGTGACCAACCGAATAAACAGTAACCAGATAAAGATATCTATAAAGAATATCCTACAATATCATAAGCCAGATAATGATCGCGCGGAAATCTTTTGAAAGCGTAATGAAACCTGTCAGAAGTAGGCCTACTTATTCAATAACATACATACAAATAATTACGCGCTGATCGGCATTAAGCAGCTGCAGCATTTACCATTCGAGGAAAATCGCAAAATGAAACTAATAACAATTGGTACGACAAAAACACACCCATACAAACAAACAAAAAACCGTCACAATAATAAAAACTTTCAAAATCTAAGAAGAAAAACTTTCTTCCCGGAAAAAAAATACAAAACAAAAAAAAATACCGCCAACCGAAGCTTTAAATCACCCTTGCGAAATATTCTTAAAAAAGACGCATAAAACGCCTCGTCAAACGGTGCGAAAATCCTCCTTTCGAATTTCGAACGCGCTGGCGTTCGTTCGTGGCAAGTCATAAAAAGCGAATCGTTTGACGTTTTTGGCGCCTCATAGCTATCAAGCGCCTTCGTATTAACGAGGGTTCCTCGCTCGTCGGCGCCGCGATCGTTGTTGCTTTGGCAAAGTTGAGAACGACGACGACGAAGGGGAAAAAAAAAGAGGGAGAAACGGAGTTTTGAAGTCTCTTCCTTCTCGAACTAGACGGGATGGGAAGAGGGGGGGGATAGATCGGGAGAGGGAATAGACGAGAAAAAAGAGGTGGTGGGGGGAAGACAGAGGACGACGACGAAACGGACGGGAAACGGTCGCGTCTGACTCCAATATTTCGTGGTGTCATATAGGAAGAGGGGGGGCAGTAAAGGGAAAAGAGAACCAGTCGGTTCGGGTGGAAGAAGGAGAGGGGGAGAGACGAACGAGTGTCGAGAGAAAGAGAGCGAGCGAGTGAGCGAGAGGGAGAGAGAGAAAAAAAAAAGAGAAGAGGGGTAGGAAGAGAAGAGGTGGTGGTCGATTGGCAAGGTTGAAAAGACGAGAAGAGGAGGGAAGGTTTCAGCGAGAAGAGACATCGGCGAGGAAGAGAAGAGCGGAGAGAGAGAGCTCGCGCCCGCTGTCAGTAGCAACGAACGGCAGAACGGAACGGCTCTGTTATAGTAGTGGTGGTAGAATCGAAACGGAAGAGCAGAATAGCCGATGAAAACGTAGAGTAGCGCATGAGAGGCACCGGGGAGACTCTACGGAGAAGAGAAGAGGAGAGGAGAGCGCGAGCAGCGAAGAAGAGAAGACGAGCGCGTGCAGAGCAGAAGAGAAGAAGAGCGCGTGCAAAGAAGAACGGAAGAGAAGAGCGCACGCAGTGAAAAGATCGGCTCCCTGGGATTCGGAAGGGAGAGAAGAGCGAGAAGAGAAGAACGGAATACCGTTTGACACGGAATAGCGAATAGGAAGAAGAAGATTGGAAGAGGAGAAAAAGGAGGCGTCAGCAGGCAGCAGCGTTCGCAGGAAGAGGGAGAGGTTCGCCGCTCATTTATCATGCTTGCGGCCCCGAGATAACAAGAGCGCGCGGACGCCTCGGGGGAGAACCGCGGCGCGGCGGGGGCGGGGCAGGATAGGGGAGGGGGGCCGAAAGGAAAAGAGAAGGGAGGGGGGAGCAGGAAAGAGAAGGGGGGAGCAAGGGAGTGACGCGTCGGCGAGCGACGAGACCGAACGAAAGGCGGCAATCGCGCATAGCTCGTTGCCAGCGACAGACGTGACGTGGCTGAGCTCTTCGCTCTTCTCAAACGTTGTTGCCGCCACTTCTCCGCTCGAGAGCCGGGAGCGGAGCGACGATGAGCGTCAAGGTAGGGAGACAAAATTATCCATCAACTAGATATCATTTATTTCTTTTTCAAAAGCCACTTTCTGTCTTTCATTATATTTATTATATTTTTCTTTATATTCGATCTAATTACTTTTGTGTGTTCGATATCGATATCTTTTGTGACGAACAAGAAAAGTGTTTACTTGGGGAAAAATAAGCGTGACCTCGACAGTGTTTCCCCCTCACTTCAGTAAACTTCATTAGTTATTTAGGATACTTCACACCAACACTATTTTTATTTTATTTTCTTCTTTGATCTCGAGTTGACACTTTTAATCGACACTACCCACAACTAGGCACATGTCCCTGAACTAGGCTGACAATACGTCATGTTGGCTCACGTACCAGACAAGTTGACAATTTATTACAAACCAAGTAACATTTATACAGTAACCGATACGTCTTCATCCTCTACTTTTCATTAATTTTTAATACGTAGTCTTTAAATAAACCATATTTAGTTGACGCCTAATACGAAAACATAGCGTGATAGAACATAATCAATAATAGGATATAACATATATTTAATCAAAATCAATATTATTATTCGTGGGTTCCTACTTGTTATTAGACCATACTAAACTTAAGATATTCACGCGACATATTTAAAATACTCATATTATATAATGTCAAACTACAAAACCGATAAATGACACGGACATTTAATCATGTTTATCGAGCAAAAAAAGAAGCCTCTCATTACTATACGACGAATATATTTGTGGTACAACATGCTACGCAGTTACTAACGTAAAAAAAAAAATAATATCGATGAAAACAGTGCGTCCGCGTAACGATTTGTGACAATTTCGTATACTCTATCCATTTATCCCAACGGGTCATTTCCTGCAACTAACGGCACCGTGGCGTTCCATATCTACACGTGGGAGTGATCGATATCAACACACGTGTCTCTCCGTTAGCTTCTGTGACCGAGGAAAAAATTGCGCTATTCACGAATTCAATTGAATGAAGAAGAAAAAAAAATCCAACTTTTATCATCACATGACTGACAACCTCATCGAGTGGATATTTCGCATCACCAACGGAAACTCAAAACTCGATCTGTGAATACCGTCGTCGTCATCATCATCGACGATTGTGATCATCTTACATAACGGATTACTCGATGTCACATCGTCGCGCGGTTTTACAGTGCTTCAAAGATTACCACTTTTTTTTCCTACAAATGCTTTATACTGTTTATAAAAAAAAAGCGTATTTATCAGTCCGTACGTGACTTTTTCGTTTACGTCACAGTTTCCGTTTTATCGAACCTCGGTAACCCACCAGGCACCGCATTGTTTAATCGCAACGTCATTATGTCTCACCCTATATACATTTCCCCCTTACCCCCGGACGTGGAAAGGGCGTGCGATTAGTGGTTTATTTCGCGTTGTGGAACGTATTTTTTTTCCTCGTACCATAAAAAAAAAGGATGCCAAGATATATCGATACATATATAATACATGAGTAACGATCTTGGAACAATGAAAACAACGATCTCACCCACGATTCCAGAAACGGAAAACGAAACAACAAAGAGTGTTATTTCCGTCGACACAACGCCAACTCTAAAGTTGGTGGTAGTGTCGGAAGAAGAAGAAGAAGAAGAAGAGGAAAAAAATGGAAATACTATAGACTACGTGGGGACTTTTTGTCTATAGGAAGTTTGAAAAATCCAATTTTAGGACGAGTCGTGCGTGCGTAGAATCTTTTTCTTTTTCTTCTACAAGAACAAGAAGAAGAAGAAAAAAAAATGAGAAGGAGGTGGTTGGTAGGATGTTGAGAAAAGGGCTGTTTGGCGTCGTTCCAAAAGGACCTCGACGCCACCGAGAAAACCCGAAACGACCGATCGCATCTCCCACCTCGAAGTACGAACAAAAAAAAAGTGGGGAACGAACGAAACGGGGAGAACGTCATTGCCAAAGTGAGAGAGAGAGGGTGAGTCAAAGGGAAAAAGACCACCCGTCATTTGGAGACCACCTGAACTTCACCTCCCCATTTCAAAAATCAAAGGAACTTTGCCGACTGCCAATACATCGCGACTCTTCGTTATAAAAATAGTGTTCCTAATAGTATTTAAGTTTTACTGTACATTCACTGCTGTCAATTTTTAATCAATATAGCTCCGGGTTTTTATCATCCCAGAAATTAAAACGACATAATTACATTTAAAAAAAAAAAAGAAGATGAAAAACTTAAGTTAATTTCTACTTTTAATTCACCTCATTTAACGCAATTCTTATTTCACGTAAAAATTACCACTCGTTTATCACTTTTTCTTATTTATTTATTTACTCACATAATAGTCTACTTGCTCCCCCTCCATTCCCTACTCTTACTACTCTACTTTCTCAACCTTTGACTTCTCATCACCTTTGACTTTGAATCAACTTTGTTTTGTCTTGATTATTTGTTACTAAATACAAGTTACAGACGTGACAAACTATCGATATAAATGTGAACAAAAAAAAAGTACCCTACAAAAACTAAACCCGATCCGTGACTATCTTTATCACTTGTACACCACTTGAGTAAAATATATATTTAAAAAAAATCAGTTTAAAAAAACACAAAAAATAAAACACAAAAAAACAAAACGAGTGAAGAGGTAGAAGCGGGAAACGATTTTCATCGCCTTTCTTATTCTTTCGGACGTTCGCCCGGTGGAAACACGAAGCGAGGTCAGCGAGCGAGCCGATCGCGACCGACTTTTTCCGGCACGCTCGATCTTCTTTTTCGCGGACAAACGATGTGATGACGAAAAAAAAAAAAGTAAATTGCAAAAGGAAAAAAAAAGCCAACAAAAAACGCTTCGCTTCTCATCTTCCACCGAGTTCCTCCGAGCGTGCAACATCTCATTTTACCGAACGGCGAACAATTCGTTCCACCGAAACTACGAAATAGCGTTTGATCTTACAACCTTTAATTTCATATAATAACTTTATACAATTTTTTGTTCAAAACATGCGAATATGAAAAGTGTGTGCAATTTATATAAATATTTACATATTTTTAAAATAAATAAATCTTAAATTAGGTACTTAGCAATTGAGATTTAAACACATTTCAAGATTATCTTAGTTTCGAGAATGTAATGTGAATTTCAAAATGATTAGTTCTAAACAATTATTTCTGAAAATTTCAAATTCTTAAAAAAAAGAAGAGATCTAAAGAACTTCAAAATATAAGTTCAATTTGCACGTGTAAAAAATAAGTCAACACAAACCTAATTTCAGAATGTTTAAAGAATTCGAAACTATTAATTCAATATAAATCTCTAATGCCATCCAAATAAACAAAACACGTTCAAACCATATCTATTCCAATTATATTCCACCTTCAAAAACATCGTCTTTCACGTGGCGTTCAAACTTTCGGGAATACGAGTTTCGGATAAATGAGACTTCACTCGGCACACTTCGTTCGGCGGCGCTCGCTCCAGGGAGTCTCTAAGCTCGCGAAAGAGAGGGAGTAGTAATAGTGGTACTACTAGTGGAAAGAGGAGGGGGGTCGGTCCTGGGAAACGTGCATTGGACCGTGATAAGGGTGGGGGTAGGAGTTGATGGCAGGCCGACGAGGGGGAAGGGGATAGGGGGTGAATGGAGGCGAAAGAGGAAAGCGGATTAACGTCGCCATAAAGCTGGCGTCGTCGCCAGGGGGAGTCGGGAGCTCGACGACGGCGCCTTGCGGTTCTGCCGCGACCCAACGTAAAAGAGCGACGACGATGACGACGCCAAAGGGTTGTCAAGACGAAATGCTACTCAGCTGATCCTAGTTTCTCCCAATAGTACGCATATGTGAAAAGAGAACGAATATCGCCCACTAGACCCCTGTCTAGGGACTCATTAGCCCTTTAATCTCGACCTCCGAAGGGTGGACTTAAAACCTCGACGAAAATAAAATAGCCACATTTTTTACGAGGCCTACTAAAACCCTGCTAGGCTTGGTATACTACTGTACGCGTATAGGCTTATCGAACATTATTAACCTATTACTATAGGTCTACTTTATATGAGTCTTATGATTCATCAATCACGGACTGCGATGGATGGGTCAGGACAGCCCATGTGAAACTATAAGAACGTTTTAGCCTCGATTTTAAACAGGTTATTCAAGGATATTTTCAGATAAATGTATAATAAGTACATCAGAGTTTTGTAGGGCATCAAATTTTCTCCAAAGTACATATACAAAATAAAAATAGAATACATCTACAGTAGTGCAACATTTATTATTATTATTATTTATTAAACGGTCCAATGGGTCCATATTTCAACAAAAAACAAAACAACAAACATACAACATTACAACATACATTTAAAGTCAAACATATACAGCACTGAAGAGTAATAAACCGCGTTTTTCTTTTGTAAATTTACAATACGGTTTTTTTTTAACGCGGAAAACAGAAACGAAAAATGGCACCGCCAAAGGAAATTCAAAGATTTCAGTAACGAGGGAGGAGGATGTGAAAACTATGATGGTCGGTTTGGTTCCGTCGATGATGGTATCATCGAAACGTCAACGGCTCTCGACACGAGTCGACGACGTCGGCCATGTTTCACGCTCGCCAACCCGCTCTCAATTATTCATTTAGCATTTCATCGAAACGGCGTTAATATGCGAGCGGAGCGCTAATGTCCGTCATCCTAATCCGCGGTCGAGTTTCGAATTAATGACGAATGCGTTGGGGCCAAAACGAAGCCCTCGAAAAATTCGTCTTCGTTCAATTTTTCTTTCCCATTCACCCTTCAGCGAACGTCATTCATGCATGAATGAGATGGAACGTTTATATTAGCACTACCCCTCGCACCAAATTACGTGACACGCATACCCTACTAATGAAAAACTGCATCCCTCCCGTTTCATATGTACAAAAGAACCTAATCGACGACCATTACGACCAGCATTGTAAACGATTAGTATTATAAACCGCTACAGAATATTCGTCACAATAGTAACCTATGCACGCAAAAAACAGTAGTACGTACCTATATTACAGGTGCTGTATATATGAATACTTACAATGCTATGACATTATTAACACTTTTGCTACAGTATACAGAATATGCTTAAAATTAAAATCCAAATAGATTACATAAATACGCTTCTAACTAACCTAGGTTGGAACTAACCTAGATCAAAGCAAGTTCTAAAATTTTTTGATTGTATTGCTATGTATTACTAATGTTGTAATTCATATGATCTTGTATCATTTCTATATTGGTCAGATCGACCGCAATAATAAAAATCAAATCAAATACTGTAGTAACCCATAGCCCTGTTAAATGAAGTAGTTTAAAAACATACCTATATCTTAACTCATCTTAATATTACAGCTACATACATACAAAAGAAACTGTAAGCCTTAAAAGACGATCTTTACGCGTTCTAAAGTGGAACATATCTTCACGCGCGGATTAAACAGTCATGTGGTGATAGCGAATTTCGTGTTTCACGGGGGGGGGGGTTAATGC
>JAQIWH010002927.1:0-22091 GCA_034695005.1 Cryptops parisi | reverse complement strand
ACAAGTACCAAGTACTGAAAATGTACTTAAAATGTACTTGTTACGTGTACTTAAGTATTCGGTACTTAAGTACTCAGCATCCCTGCTTACTGCTGCATACTATTTATATAGCTTACTGTCATATACAGATATACTGTATGTACGTACATACAGTACATAATGTACAAAATCCATTTTTGATTTCTGCATGTTTCGATATATGCGAATTAAAATTTACGCAAGCTTTGAGTAAGTTCGATACCGGTATTCAATTTATTCGTGTTTTGAGTAATTCCATTTTTGATCGTTTCGATTTATGTGAATTTTGATTAATTTCGATTTATGTCAAATAAAATTTATGCGAGCAATGAGTAATTTCAATACTTTATTTATGCGAGTTTTGGGTAATTTTATTTTTGATTTCTGCAATTTTAATTTATTTTATTTTATATGCAATTTTTTAAATTGGATTTCATGCGGTTTTTAATGCGGACTTATGCGGATCTCGTTTCATGCGTTTTTTGGTACATTGGATTATACAGTTGTATAATATATTCTGTATTAGTAATTCTCATAAACGACTGTAGATGAGAGTATACGTTCAATTTCCAGCTCGTTCAATCACAAACTCACAACTGATTCACTCACAAGTGAAGCTAATATAGAGAGTAAAAAAATCATTTCAGACAGTTTAACCTAGGTTAGATATATATTTACTGTAATACATACATTGTAAATAACATAATACACATAAATACAAAATACATGAATACAATAATTTAAAATTATAAATACAGTTGATTAAATTGTCATTTTCATTGTATTTCATGGAGCATGTTCGAATAGTTATTAAAATTCGACATGGCAAAAGAGAAATTGGATTTGGTTTTTCTTTTCCTTTTGAATTTCATTTTTATTTTTATGACCAGCTTGGACAGTTTTCAAGCACTGAATACAAATTTTCTACTTTTATACCATTGATTCAGATATAAAAAAGTTTCTTCCCATTTTATTTTCTTCTTGTTCCTTTTTTTTATATGGCCGCAAGTACCGTGCGCTGTAGTCATTGAACTCGTCTTTTGGAACTTTCAAATGCATCATTGTCAACCTCTATAGTTTTGACTTGGAAATACTATTTGGAATGCTTAATTCATCATTTAGAATCAGTATGCCTAATTAAACACACTGTAAAGTTAACTTTACTAACTTTTCGTAAATGCGGAAGATTTTCGGTGTTTATTTACAGTCGTGTGCCTTCCAATTTTTTTTACTATTACTCTTGAAAAATAGTGAGGTGATTGGCCTCGTTTACTAACCAAACTATCATTTTGAGAGGGTATTTTTATTTTTAATATGATTTTTATTTTTCTTCTCAGCCGGATATTATAATACATTTATATTTATCTTATATATATATATAGATATATTTACATGAATATATACATGTACAAAACATAGTGAACTATACAATAGTGTTTAATGAACTATTGTGTTTAGAATTTATGAAGCAGGTTGGGTGCCATCTGCTTGTGCTGCAGGTTAGCTTTTCATTTTCATTCGGTGTGATGGTATACAATAATATGCAAAATGTTGATATATATTGTACATACTGTACAGTATATAATTATAAATCAAATGCGAAGTTAACAGAACAATAACACGAGCCGAGTGCACGAATGTGTTCGAAGAATTTTGTTTTCGGTTGATGATAAACAGTGGGTGTTGTTATTGAGGGTTAATCTCTACATATACATAAGTACACTGCAAACTCGATTGTCCGAATGTGATGGGACCAAGCCTATTTCGGATAAACGAAATTTCGGTTACTCCGGAATTTCAATGTATATACCCGGTTTTGGTATTTTATATTGTACAAGTTAAAAGACTTGAACATTTAAATAAAAAATAAATAAATAAAGTACAGCAATGTATCGATTTTTAAAATTAATATCGAACCATTGTTTTATTTTGCAATAACAAAAAATACATCCAATATTAGTAGGAATTTCAACATTCAAATAAAGACATTTATGAAAAAATTAAGAAATATTTTATATTGAAATGACATATTTCACCTAATTTCGGATAAACCGGAAGTTTGGAAAATCGCGATTTGGATAATCGAGTTTTTAGTGTAGTGTAAATATAGTAATAAATTATGACTCATAATGCTACATCGTTAAGGTGTGATGCATACTGTATACAAAAGAAGAGAACATTTAGTTAACAGTTGTTCAAGTGTTAAAGAGGTTTATTAGTTTCGCAGTAAATAGTCAAAACATGTGTGGTTAATGTTTTTCATTTTTAGAAGCACAACAGCACAAGGCCCGAAATTATGAAGCTGAAGAAAATGTTTGCATATGCAGTATACAGTATTTATTTATAAAGGGTGATTCGAGATAACTATTTCTAACTTTCAGAGGTGATAAAAAGCATCTAATGAAATCTTGTAATGATAAACTGTAGATATACTTTCTGGTAACACATTATTCCGATAATCATTATACCCACTGAAAATAAACGTTACATGATTTCAAATTGAAATCATTGTGTAAGTGCATGTATACACACACATATAGTGTTTACATGTTTGAAATTTTTATGATTCAATGTAAACGGTACTTCACAATAAAATTTCACTTGAATTCCACTCCTAGAAGTACCAAGAAAGTCTGTTGAAAATAGCTTCAGTGGAAATTGATTTTCGTAATAACAGTACCAAATAGTTTGACCCGTATCGAATTGCGTGAGGCTAAACAACAAATTTATTTAACCCTTTTACTTTCCACTCTTTTTATTAGTACCTGAAAGTACGTAACAGGAAGAAGGCCTTTTAAACCCCGATTCTCCTCAAAACACACACACACACCCTTTTTTATTGGTAATTGAAACCGGTGCAAAAATGCTACAACTTGCTTTATCACCCACATATAAAAAGAATTTTATGCCCATTTTATGGAACTTTTCTTTTTTATCACCATTTTTTAATTTACTTATAGGAGAAAAATCGAGATTACTTCTTTTCATGTGCCATAATAAAGTTGACAGTTGCAATCAGATTTCAAGTTTTTCTATATACAGTAATATATACTAGCTGTATGCTCGTCGACAATAACGGGTAGCGTATGATTATTTACATTATGCAGGTTCATTGTTTTTAACTCATGTTGCCTGTCAACATTCAATGTTTTTGAATCATCAGAAAACCAATCATAGAACGTATAAAATAAAAAATCACACCCTATATTATACTGTATAGTAGTTGGATAGTGAGATCTTTTGTACTGTACGAGTTGTATGTTCGTCAACAATGACAGGATGCAACCAATTCATAATTCATTGATTTAACTCACGTTGCTTCGCAACATTCGTTAGTTATTTATTGCTTTACTTTATGTTGCTTGACCAACATTCGTTAGTCAATGTTTACTTTCATCTCATTAGTTACACATTTATTGTGCTACGGTTACGTTTGTTTTTAGTTCTTGTCATGGAGACATTGCTCCACGGAAAGAGGTGCAGAGGGATAAGATAGAGAGAGACACTTGGCTTTTATATCGTTTAATAATATTTGCCCATGACCAAATTTTTACGAAAAATAGCATTTTTAAAATTATACAAGTTCACTATATGAGTTTTAACTTCGAGAATTTTTCATGTTTTTATTTTTTATAGTTAACAATTAACAATTATTTTTTTATAAAAAGATGACGAAAGTCTGATCTTGCTGAGAAATTTTCTTATTTGATGTTTCTGACCCATTGCCCATCTATTTCACTTTATCTCTCTAGAGAGGCCCAATAATCGATATCTCTTGATGTCATTCTTGAAATATGACATTCGGTGCGAACTGACTTTTTTTTTATTAGGTTAACAATTTTTCTTTTCAGTTGATGTGTTTTTCATTTTATTTTTTGGTGAATGTAGTCAATATGGATATCAAGTTGTTGAAAATTTCGACTTTTAAAAAATATTTTTGTATGTAAGAGAATGTAACTAACGAATTTTTTTTTTCAATTTGTTTGTTTTTATTTTTATATTTTTTGCTATGTGAATTATTTATTAATTTAATTGTCGATAATATCGAATATCGATACATTATATGTATGAAAAATACACGAAGTGTTCAATTTATGCTAGTTTTTATTTTTTATTGTGATAATAAAATAACCTTCCAGTTTCTTATGCACTATAAAATTTTTTTTTTATGCGATTTTGTGCTCCGGAAAATTCAACAAGTTTTGTAATTTCATATAAATTTCGATATACTTTGAATTTCGTATATAATTTTTTATTTATGCGACGTTTTTGCGAAACGTAATCCTCGCATAGATCGAGAACTATCTGTAAGTTGTTTTTCGCACGGAATGCAGTACATTAACTTGTCGGTAATACTACTACGAATCACCCTGTAGTATTTTTAACCTTGTTGTGTAGCCTATGTTGTAGCAAAAATATAGATTGTCTATCATGCAACACTAATATTTCCTATTTATCTGAATAACATTTTTAAAAGGTTTATGATTTTCACCCTGTATATCTATTTCATCAGTATTTTCAATAGATCATCAATGTAGTTCAAGCTGCATTTTTCGTTTAATGATCATAATTTTATGTTGTACGTACAAGTCATATGGCACAGTGTTTCAAAATGCTAAACAAGTACGTACATTAGAAATGCTTTTTAGGGATACACTTTACAGTATACGGTTTCGTTTTATGCGAATTCAGATTGATGCGATCTCTGAATGTGATATCTTATGCGCGTTTTGAGTAATTCCATTTTCGATTTCTGCAATTTTTGATTCGATTTGTTCGATTTTTGTTACATTTTCGATTTACGCGGTTCTCACTTTATGCAGTTGTTGGTCCATTTTTTGGTCCATTTCTTACTATACAGTATATTCTCATAAACTGTAGTAGATGTCAGTATACGTTCAATTCCCAGCTTGCTCGCTCACAAACTCACTCACAAGTGAAGCTAGTATCAAGCGTATAAAAACAATAGAAACTGATCAAATAACCAGAATGCTTTGAGACACTCTGCGTTGGGGGGGATACAGTTTCCTCACAGATAATTAATTTCTTGCGATTGCTAAGCAACCGTGGTGCGATGTTGATACAGAAGCAAAGGTCAGTCTCGGTTGAGGGACTTTATTTTCTGGTCCCTTCATTGTTGGAACACACAGTCTTGAAAAAGTTGGCGACTAACAGCTTAGTTTATGTCCTTTTACACTTTAAAATTAGTGTCGTAAAGAGAACACGCGAGGTGATTAAAACTATAAAAACTTTCTGTAAGGGCTTATGAAGGGAAACGCCTATCATTACCACCACCACCATGTTAGCAAATAAGACATTTACTTGTAAATGAGCATGGTAAACAGGCATCGCAGTAGCTGATTAAGCAGAGCTAATTCGTTGACCGCTGTAATCAATAAGTTGTAGCAACATATACTTTGCTTACATACATAATACATATACTTTTCTTTGGATCCGATTTCTTTGATGTAGTTAATTAGTTTAAATTAAACGATTGAGCAGTTATTAAAGCAAATTTTGCTGTTGACGTAATTAGTTTTTTTCTTGTGGATTACTAATAAGTTATATTGAGTTTAATTATTAAATAAAGTGAAATATTCCATTATTCTTTGGAAATTATCCAGGGTAGCGAAGGGGGGCTAATTATGGTATACGTAGTACAGAGTGTTGATTGATATGGAATAACATCCAGGGTGATGTAATAAGAAGTGATCGATATGTTTAATTGAATGGAATAATATGAGTAGTGTCAACTGGATTATCTATATAACTTCAAAGCATTAGCACTTTTTGTCGTAATAACACATTTCGTTGTAACGAAATGCTTGCTGTAATGAAATTCACTATTTATGAAATTACAGTGGAATCTGGTTATTATTGTCACTTTGAGACTGCGCATTTCGATAACAATAACCGGCTGATAACATTAAACAATGGATGAAACCACATTAAATATGTTGGGACCAACTGATTATGATAACAATAGCTTATTGATAACATTATTCGTGATTATAATACTGAATTCCGCTGTATATGAAATGGTACTTTTCTATTAACCGAAAGGATGTGGCGTTAGTAGTTAAGCATGGGTTGGTTTTCAACTAACCTGAACTAGTGTTTATAATTATAAATAACAGTTTAAGTTAGTTAAACTCAATAATTTATCACTAATAGTGAAACTAATAAAATTTTGTGTTTTATTTAACCTAAACGGAAACGTATACCCAAGCGTCAAAGGTGACCTCTTGGTTAACAGAAAATTACCGAATTGATACTATATGTACAAGTAGTTCTCGATTTTAAATCGACATCGAAGGGTTACATTTTTCGAAAACCTCGCATAAACCAAAATTCGTCTATATCGAAATTTTCATAAAATAGAGGGAAAAAACAACTAATTCCATCATGAAGACAAGTATTTGCGCAACACGTGGCGTACAATTTTTGGCAATAAAAGGGCAGGTGCAGAAGCTTTGATATTTTCTTGTGCATCACAAATTCACCTTATTGAATAATAAGCGAAGATTTCCCACATTCACTCAGCATCTGGGGGGGGAGGGGGATTTCTCTTGGCACATATTAGCAAAATCGGATTTATCGAAAGCTTCCGGATTATACATCAGTTAATATACCAGGGTACAATTACATCTCGTTATTTATAACCTACCACATACCCTTGAACCCCTAATGACTCTTGTAACGATTTTCAATTACTGTACAGCGAAGACCGGTTTGTTTTAGATAGAGCATTTTGCTGATTACGTTCCAGTGTTACAGAATTCTCCATTAACACTCTTAAGATAAGATTGTCTCAAAAAAATATACATCCAACAAAGTAGGATAAACAACCCTCTAGTAAACGGATACTGTGCTATTTTAGTCCGTTGAATCGAGATCTACTGTATTTTGTTATAAGTATGTTACGTATGACATTACAAGACATTGAAAAATTGAGGATGTGATGTAATTTTGGTGGGCCATCTGGTTTTTATACTCTGTTATATTAGCTTCACTGGTGAATGAGTTGTGTGTTTCTACACATATTAAAACAAAACTACTGGATTTTTATGAACGAGGTGTCTATGGATTTGTCGTAGTCTACCGAGTAACACTGGAAAATGGCATCAATAAAAAACCAATATGGCGAAAGATAACGCCATATATGCATTATTCTTTAGACCCTCCTACAGGCTAAATGACTCGATGGATTTTGATGAACGAGGTGTCATGGATCCGTCTTAGTTTCACGAGTGTCACCGCCTATATGTTATCAATTAAAAACCAATACGACGGATGCTATATACTAGTATATAAAGAGCATGCTCAAAAAAGCATTTTAATGTACTTGTTATATCATGTTTTAGATTGTTTTTTCTGTTTAAATAATTGATAATTACAGAAAATCTGGCGACAATTTCATTGAACTGTCTGTTAAGCAAAACTATTTCAGTTGAACATTTTTGCGTTCTGGTTGATAAATGACTTTTTGGACTATTTAAAGAGTTTGTATTTTGTTTTATACAAAGAGACAAGTCATTTTGAATAGAATTAAAATTACTGATAAGGTTTATAAAAGAAAAAAAATGGATGAAATTTTCTTCTCACCTGGGATGAAAAAATTGATTGACACGAGAGTACAGATGACAAGTCCAATAACGTAGAAGTGCCACACGAGTTTTCTTTGGAGAAGGCGGCTTCGCGGTGTCAATGGCTGCACTTCTCCAACATTTAAAGACAACGTTGCAGTGTTGCAGTGCATCCCCTAAGAAGGGGATCCACTTCCTTTGATCCTTTTGGACAAAGCCACAAGGCTCTCTTTACAAACCACCAACTTTTGGCCACTTCCCAACCAGAGACTTTTGCAAGATTACGATCCAAGATGCTGAAGTGGCCTAAACAAAATGAAGAAAAAATAGTATAAGAAAAAAAAATTAATATGTTAAATGCATATATTTATATGAAAACAGGAAAAGAAAAGGTTATGTGATGCAAACAGTTTGGTAAAAGAAAAACGCACCACGTTGCGCTGTTTGTTTACCACTGGTTGAAAAAGTGGCATTTAGCAGACGCGTCTTCAACCCCTTTTGCCGCCACAACGGCGAATGAACTTAAATCGTTGGATGCAATTTCATCGCACTTTCACAATGCTAGACATAGTCTGCGATCGTGACGTAGGCAAGTTCGTTGCCACCACCATCAGCAGACGAGTACACCATCTTGGGAGTTTTCATTGAACTAACCTATATGGGCTTTTTTTGTTGTTGTTGGTGAAAGTTGATTATTTTTTATAAGTTGCATGAAAATAATGCAGTATAAAGAAAAATACAGGTTTCTGTTATATAGGAAGTGAATTTTGAATTATTGCGGTAAAGAGGAAATGAAACTTTTCAGAATTATCAAAACCGGTGTAAATTAAAGAGTTTATTTCCAAAACGTCTTTAATCCATGAAATACAATTTTTCAGAAAACAGTGGTTTTTTTAGTCATTATTTTGACCATTAACTTTGCATATAAGCGTGGTTTTTGAGAGTGCTTTTCAGTAAGAAGTAATAAGTTTTCAGTCTGGAAAATATAATATTTGGAATCAGCAATACAGATAGTTTTTAGAACTTTTAAAAAATTACCAAAAGTTGAGATAAGACGTTTTGGAAATAAGCTCTTCGTTGTAAATAGAGAACAGCAATGATCATATTGATAACTAAAGGTTTTTGCTTAAAATGCTGGTAAAAGTGTTATTTCATGCTTAATATGATTTTGAACTAAGTCGTTATGTAAAAAAAAACATAAGAATATAATAATTGAAGGGCCTGGTGTAAAGATTGTTACGTAACTTTTTGTCAAAAAATGAGTTAGAATTACGGTATTATAATATGATAAGTGCAATTTTTTGAATATGTTAAGTACAATTTTACCTTCCTAACGCATAGTTTTCAGCAAAACAACACTACTGTATTTGCAAAGATGTGTAGCTCATAGATATTAATGCAAGTTTAGATATTTAAAACCGATTTCCTTGAATAGTAAAAATGTTACTTAATACCCGTTCACACTAGGACCTTCAATTAACAATGATAATGAGGGAGATACCGCAAAGCACGGTTTTTATTATTATTATACTTTTTATACTGTATTAGCTTCACTTGTGAGTGAGTTGTGAGTTGTGAGTTTCTACGCAAAAAACTAATTCATCAAAATCAAAAACACACAGTATTGGATTTTGATGAATTAGGTGTCTATGGATTTGTCTTAGTCTACCGAGTGACACTTGTTATATGGCGTCAATGAAAAACCAATATGGCGGACGCTATATACCATATATGCATTATGCTTTAGACCCTCCTACAGGCTAAATGACTCGATGGATTTTGATGATTAAAATGTCCACGGATCCGTTTTATTTTCACGAGTGACACTGGCTATATGACATCAATGAATAATCAATATGGCGGACGTTATATGCCAGTATATAAAGACTGTGCACGCAAAAACATGACGACTCGGTGGATTTTGATGAATGAGGTGTCTATGGGTTCGTTATAATTTATAATACCTTTTTTTTGGCAAAATATGATTGTAAACAAGTTTTTATACATTTCTGACAAATCATAACAAAATGTTAGTATTTCTTCATCTTTGTAGTTGGTTCTTTGAACCGATGCGTGGTATGGAAATTATTAACTTTCGTTGAACATTACACGTGTGACATAGTTTTCCATGAGAAGTTGACAATTTTTTATTGGGGTTATGACGATCAGTGTTTGTCTTTTTTTTTAAAAATAAAATAGAATGTGTAATTTTGTTAATTAATTAAAGAGATATTTCTTTATTTGTATGCGATTCTCGTGGTATACCATAATTCTCCCAATCTGTACAATAATAGTCCCATAATTCTTAATGCAGTTTTGATCTTTGACGGTTAAAAATTGTACCACAAGAATTATGGAACACCCTGTATCACAGTTATAACAGTTGATTTCATATTTTTGATGGTTCTAAAACGTGAAAACAAGTACCTAGGACATTGTTTATTGTGCAGTAAGATTTTTATTTTATTGGATTCATTTCATGGTGCCATTTGAAGAAATTTCTTGGTCTTCCGGGTAATACAATGATAAGGCCACACTTGTTCAAAAATAATATTTTTACATCATCAAAGTGTCCCTCGGTACTGTTTCTAGCTTATTACTTTACCACTTCCTGAATTTTTCAGAAAATGACAACATAAAAGTGAATGTAGAAAATCACCTTGTTGCTCAGTATGGTACTCTATGGAATTTCTAATCAGAAAAACGGCTCTCCTGAACAATTTGAAAAGTATGACATTCCCCGAAGCCTTTGAATTGTAAATTTTGTGTAGCAAGATTTGTTGAATTACTTACATATAAACAAAAAACTAATTGATTTTCTTTTAATGTCTTTTTGCTATTTTTTTCTTATTTTATGAAGGTACTGAAAATTGGACCTTCAGTGCTGGGTATTATTTGCGTTTAATTAATTTCCACGTGGCTGGTTGGTTGTTAATTTGCATCTTAATTTAGTCGATAATTCTTATATCTGCAGAAAATTTATGAAGGTAACATTGGAATTGCACATTATTTTTTTTTTGCCATCAATGTGATATCGTCTTGTTGCCAATACATTGGTCGTTGTTATAACTTTTTATAAGTGATAGATGCAAATTTTTGAAACTCTAGTTTATGCATTCAGTATGTATATTTCAGTATGCTCATTTATTAAACAGCTGCAATTCTTTTTTGAGGTGTAACATGACCTTGACTATGTTGGCGGCTGTCACTCGGTGGCTGACTTTGCAAGGCCAGTTTCAATAGTCACGCCTTCCGATTTCTCCTTATCAACTCGAAACATAGGTGAAATTCATTTGGTTATAAAAACAAAAAAATACAAAAAATATTGAGAAAAAAAATAAGTAGAAATTACTGTAGCTCATTAGCTCGTTGACTGTTTTGAATTGAAATTAAATTTTATTACTTTAGATCTAGCGTTTTCGGTATACACAGGTGTGCCAATGTTTTATCAGCAATAAAATTAGCGACTAAAAGATTAATTAGATGTTGATAATATATGAATGAATTTTTTCTGGGGGAGGGGTGGATTAGTTTGTGGGCTTCAAATTGTGTCGACACAAATATATTTGATTTGCAAAGTTTGGTGCATTTAGTTGTCGAGTTTGGATGTTCTTCGAATTTTGTTATGACATGGAGTTATAAGTTATGAAATAAAACATAGTACGTATACAATATGTATTTTAAGAACATGTAAGGAAAAATATATACACAAAATGATACTCCGAAACGTCAGCAAGGTAGTGTTTGCTAATAGTAAAATACAGCAGTTTGAAAAGTATCATGTGAGTAAAACAAAGTGAAGAAACATAAATATACAGTGGATCTAAATCATCAATTTGCAATGGTTTCCTGTGTTTGTCTTAGCCATATTTGGCTGTAAAATAATAATGACGCTGATTAATTATGTTTTTTTTTACAAGTCTTCGATTTATGATATTTTTTTAAATATGCGACCAAAAAATCTTGGTATATGCAAAAAAAAAAAAAAAAATTCGCTATTATGCGACTTTTTGCGACTGTACGTGAATCGCTTGAAAACAAGCTATTTGCACTTGAATTCGCTATGTTTTGAAGCAAGTCGCTTGAAAACGTGCGTTTCGCACTGATCTGCACGTTTTCGATGAATCGCTTCAAAATAAGCTTTTTGCACTGAAATTCATTATGTTTTGAGACAAGTCGAAGTTTGCCACTAAATGAGAATTTGATATTTGCGATTTTCGAATTATACGAGTTTTGCACAGAATTTAACCCTCGCATGAATCGAAAACTTCTTGTATATTGTTTTAACACTGCATTTTTAGTTTGGCTGATTTACTATTCTATACGTAGTAACTAATACACGTACTATGAGGTAATCGACAAACTTCGCGCGGCTTTTTAAATGCTATTTCCCTGCAAAATTATGGATGACATTAAAAAAGAACAACCTAATATTTTTTGAATATCTGACACTATGCATTGAATTTTATATTACATATATACAACATGTATAGTAACATTAGTTGACAAATAAGGTGATGTGTAGTATTCTTGGAAGACCAACTTTTGTAAGTAGTTTTTTAAGAAAATAATATTTTAAAACGTTTAGTAATCACAATATATTGAAAGACCCTGTATTATATGGTTTATGATCTGTATCTTCTACGAAATCAGATCACATCATATACTCAGTGGTCATAACTGAAGGAAAGTGCCAAAGTCTATGGTAGTGCATTATCGTCAATTTCAGTTGAATTCAGCACATGAACCAGTTCAAGTGAAATTAGCGTCGTCCTGTGCTTGTTTGGAACGAGGATAATAATCAGTTCGCAATGGAGATGGCAAATACGAAGCTGCTGAGGTAGTTGTTGACGACCCTGATGTCGATGGTTGGGAAGAAGTGGATAGACATCCCGACAGGATGGGATTCAAGTCTGAAATGTGGGTTGGGATCTTGGCGAACAGCATGGGATAAGCATTCCATGCACTTGAAGAAAGTGCAATTCCGCTAAACGGACACGATGACAATGGCTCTTCGTCGGAACGTTGATGAAAAACTGCACCACTGTTTTCTTGTGAATAGATGTTCTGTGAATGGACCCACGATGGCCATGAGGACAAGGACACGTTAGGGCGTGTTGATCCCATAGATGATTTTATTTTCAACAGGCTGCTCTCTTTAGGAACACACCCAAGTGGCGGTTGTTATTGGGAAATAATTTTTGATTTAATATATCTGAATAACGTTTATGCAAAATTTCAGAAGCCTACCTGATTGCTCACTACTGTCTCTGAAATGGTCTTCTGGTTGCGTGTTCTTGTCTTTGCTGGTGTTGTTTCCAGTTTCGAAATGTTGGTTATCTGCAAAAGAAAAGATTTGAAAGACTTCAGTGACATTGTTTACTATACTCTTCTCGTTTGATTTTTTATATTAGATGCTCTAGAACTTTATGTAGCATTAGAATCTATTTAGACATATGTGTGTGAAAGCACACAAGTTTTTCTTTTAGCTATTTCTTTCACAAATTGAAATAGCTTTAAAAATACAGTTAAGGGTAAACACTGCTTACGCAATAAACTAAAGTTATGTTAAAAAGTTAACTTTAGGTTTGACTTAATTAAAATTGTTGTTATTAACATCAACCGATTGAGTAAGTTACAACTTTTATTAATGCAAGTCACATTAATATAGCGGAAAATGTGATTGTAATGAACTTTATAATAATTATAACTAAAAACCTGTTAAAAGTTTAACTTAGTACAGTAGTTTTGTCCTTTATTGGTGCCACAAAACGTAACTTAATTGAAGGGCTTGGTCGGTGTAAAGAGATGTTAAGTAATATTTTTACAATTTTTTAGCAAAACACGTTTAAAGATCTGAATTCGCCTTGCTGTCTGTTGACTACTTTACACTTCTGGCACTAATCTTTGCACATATTGTTGTTTTACTCAAAATGATGCATTTGGAACTTTCGGAAGGTAGAATTGCACCTAACACATTCGAAAAAACTTTCCAGCCATTTTTTTTTACAAATTAACACCTTTTACACTAGGTCTTTCAATTATCAGTCAAACGTATCAACTCTTGGTCAATTTTGGGAGTAATTGTTTTTAAACTCATTAGCATTATAATTTTGTCATTCTAACTGAAAAGTATCGAAGTACAATTATACAATTGCATATAATGTGTAACCAATGGCAAATTTTGTGATAAGGAAATCATATAAAGTGGACTTAAATCCAAAATTTAGACAATTTAAAAACGAGAAGAAAAACATTATTACCGCTAAGCAGGTCATCTGATTCATATGTCTTGGGTTTACAAGAGATCCCTTCATAAGGTTCGGAAATAATTTTCTTATCCAAGGTAGAAGTTTCAGCTGCCAGAGACATGTTTCGCGGTTCATTGTCGTTAGATTTGAATGACATGTGATTCGAACGTTCATGGTTGGTGCAATTATTGTTTATTAATTTATTTGTACGATCCACGTTGGTTTCATAGGAATCTGTAGATTCTGGAACCGCTCTCTTTGGAACTCCCTGAGTTTGACATTCTTTGGAATCTGATATTATTTTATCATTCGTGTCTTTGTTTTGAAGTTTCATTTTCTTACGAAATTTTGCTCTCCGGTTTTTGAACCAAACCTGGGAAATAATATTTTTATCAATTAATGAACTGTATGTTTGTTTTGTTGGAAATTAATGAATGTACTATTTTTGGTGCGTGTTGCAGATACAATACCTGGATTCTGGCTTCTGGAAGATTGGTACAAAGTGCAAGACGTTCTCGAGTTACAACGTCTGGGTACTGAGCCTTTGTAAAGGTACGTTCCAAAGCTGCTAGTTGCTGATGGGTGAAAGCTGTTCGACTACGTCGTTGTTTACGTGGTAGAAGACCCATGTGTTCAGATACCCCTGTAAGTAGTTCATTAATTCTTATTAGCTAAACAAGTGTCACAAACAACACTTTAGAGTGAATGAGGCTCTGTTTTGATATTCGAATATGTATCTTCTGATGTTAGATTGTAGATAGAGACTGTGTTTAATAGAAAACAGTCAAGATAGTACAAAAGATTCTCGGGTTATGCAAGGGTTACGTTTCGTGCAAATCTCGCATAAGTCAAAATTTGCACGTATCAGTGTTCTCATGACGTAGTAATACTCTCGTGTTCGTTTACTTGTGCACCCCAATTCGTAAATTCACAACAACGAAAAGTTGTTGCATATACCGGTACTGAAGAGGATATCTCTTGCAGTACCATTGGTAAAATCGCATTTAAAGAACTCGCATGCATCAGGATTTATTCGGGTGTCTAACTATTATTGTTAATTCGTTATTATGTCAAATTAACAAGTTAAGAGTGTGAAACACCAACTGTTAATGTTTGAAATTCACCTTACGCTAATTGGTGATGTTTTAACAGGGTGTAATTTGATATACCACGCTTATAGTCATTTCACGAAATGCGAAATTTAACAACTTTTGGTATTTGTGCAAGTAGTGGTTTCCGTTACTCGTGTTTTCACCATTGTTATTCCAAGAAATACTACATTTAACTAGGAATTTCATGAAATAAGGATTTCGCATTTTATCTGGGCATTTCACCAAACCATTTACACAGAGTTTTATGGAATAATATGATTTTTTTCCTATTAACTAATATCAAAATTCACATAAAAATAACGATTTTCGAATTTTTATAATTTAGAACTCGCATAAATCGAGGACTTCCTGCATATGAATCGTAGTTACCTGCTAGTCTTTCTGCTATATGCCATGAGTGTAAGCCAAAGTAGTCTGGAGGTAACCTTGGCAATGGCAAACCAAGCGATGGGTATCCAATAGGTGGTAAAAGTGATCCTTCCGCGCGGCTACTGAACAAGGCATCTAGTGATCCCATTCGGTACGACGTAGCAGTACTTGGTGGACATGGCTGCATTGTTACATTACCTGTTTAAATAACTTGTTTCAATACAAATGTGTTGGGTTTATGTTATCACTCAATTCATAACATCACAACGTTAGAACTTTTACACTCACACTTTCTCGTAATGTTACTTAGTCGTTGCAATGCGTTAAAACTACGTCAATAGTAATTCAAAAATAAATTGAAATCTGCTGATGTGAGTTTTTGGAAATCGAAAAACTTATGGAAATGATTAGTTTCTGACTTTCGAACTACTTAATTTTTTTAAAAACTTCTTATGGGTTTTATTTTACCAAAGTTTGAAAGCGAGCAAAATCTAGCTCGTCAGTTGTCACGATTCAGATGTCGGTTCTTTGCAAACAGCGGAAATAAAATTTCCCCCAGTGAATGTTTGATTTACCACTCGGGTAAGTTAAGTATGAGCTAGATTTGACCAACTGAGTAAGTTGATGCTATTCTTTAACTGAAGTTTTAATCAAGTGAAAGTGCCAATTGCACTAGCAATAGCAGACTAACGTCAGATCCGGTTACAATGCTAATATGGAATTTCAGGATCGAAGATCTTGGCTATTGAATGCGATCTTTCACTTCCGAAACAAGTTTTTCATTGCTTATTTGTCCACACAGAGATTTGAAATTTGCTTTCGATTGGGAATTTATGTAAACTTATCATTGACTTGTTCTTCACAAAGAAGATTGCTATCAACGATAAAATTGAATTTTTATGCACTTGGTGACGTTATTGAAGTGTTTAATTCATACAGTTTTTGGATGGAAATAAATATATTAGAGTACGGTATATGGAAGACTGCATATATGACGGTGTTTTAAACACTTTCACAGAATATTATTTTATTTTGCGATAGCATAATTTTTCGCTTATTTTCTTAGTAAATTCTTAAGTTTTTGAAATGTTACAAGTTACGTTTACTGCAACTTAGTACACTATTGTAATTCACTTTAAACCAGGATATATTTAGTAGGTGTGAAACTTTTCAACAGTACACTGCATGCTCTTGTAAATTTACGCGCGTTTTTGTCAAGTAAATCCCATTCTTTAAGTGGACACAATGCATTTTTTGCTGCAATCGTTCACAATATTCATAATTTTGGATACTTGCCATAATTGGGATCATTTGCTACGATTGTGTATGTGTCTACTTGTTCACAACTTGAACATAGATGAATGTATTGAAAAACCAGTACAGGTTACAATTAGCTACAATACGGACCAAGTTTATTCCATGACATAATTGCTCACAGTGCAATACTGGCCACAATTGTTCGCAATTCAGGCCATTTGGTCATACTTGAACATTGTTGAATATACCGAAGAACAGTTTAGGGACACAATTGATCGTTCATACATTGACCACAAATTGCACTTGGAATTGTCACTACTTAGACATAAAACCATGTATAGGTTTGTAGTTTTTTCAGTCTACTGAAGGAAATACCGAATTTTCAAACTTTGCTTTAAGTTGATTAAGGTACTATTGAAACAAAAACTTCAATTATCTGTTAAAATTTTTGAGTGGCAACTGATGTAAATAGCAAAAATAGCTTTATTAGGACAGTAAATGGTAGTCAATAGGATCTGGGATATATTTAATTTGTACCACCAAGGCTACAAATCAAATATGGGACATCTCTGAAATTCTGTACAATACTTGGACAGTTTGTTAAGATATTTTTAACAACAAAAACTATCTTTGGATTGACTGACAAGAACTTTTATGATGTTGACAACAAACAAAAAAGTTGTTGGTGCTTTCAAAGATCAACACAAACTGTGATTTAGAAGTTTCAAAGTTGTCATCAACATGATTGGTATGTACAGTGTGCTATTCTCATATCATATCAGCAACAGCATTAACCCATATCCGTCTACATTGTAATAATGTTTTAATACTGAAAGAAAGAAAGATTAGCTACTTACTTTGAAAATCCCAAAATATGTCGATTCCCAACAATCTTTGGAATTGCGTGAACACCAGTGGCAGTTCCTGAAGATGTGAGAAGGAAGTTGCTTGTTGTCTCTGGGACGCCAAGTGGTGTCTTGTAGAGTGGTGAAGAGCTTTTCTACGGGACGTTCGCCTGCTCCGCCCCCAGTTCGTCGTTGTCGCTTACTATTACTACTACTACACCTACACCTCCTCATGTCTCTCCGCCCCCACTCCCCTCTCAGTAACCCCTCCCCTCAAGCTTCAACTGCCAACGTTGCAGTGCCACACGTGGCAAAACCGAAGAGAGCCGTCGATCTTGTATTTAGCCGATCGAACCGTATTAAGAGAAAGAAATCCTATTAGCATGTTCGGGGCCCGGAATAAATGCCAGCATATGGATAAAAAAAAACCCTCCTGCCTCTTTGAATACTACGACGACGGCCAGCCTGCTGCTGTTGGAGCTACATGCCTCCAGTTTTCCCCCATCAGCCGCCTCCTCCTCCTCCTTCTCTTCCACCTCTTTTCTTCGGAGGAAAAGGCGACAAAATCTCTCTCTCTTCTTCTTCTTCTGTGCACAGTCCGAGTTCCAACAGAACGGCTCCGATTAAGGAGAAAAAGTTCTTAATGCTGAGCAGCTTGCATACGAAACGATGGAAGCGCCTCTTTTCTAGTTTTTTTTCTCCCTCTTCACTCCTCTTTTCCCCTTTTCTTGATGCATTTTCTTTTTTTTTCACCCATCTTTAAAAAGGGCACCTGCTCTCAGTAGAGTACTATGTTGCGAGGATCCCACTCACGTTTGCTCTACAAAAGCCGATTTCAGAACTGCAGCCAGAAAGAGAGGGGGAGAAGCAAATGCGAAGACATTGAAGAGGTGGCAAAAACATTTGAAGAAAAAAAAGGGGGAGTTAGATATGAAATGTAAGAGATATGCAGTTTTTTTTTAGTTGGATAGGTGATGATAGCAAAAAAAGGACAAGCTAGTTGTTGTTATTGTTGTTCGGAAGTGGAATATACGTGGATGTGGATATTGCTTGAACTGAGCTAAGCTAAAGACTGAGTGACAGGTTGTTTGAGTACTTCTTGTAATATTATTAGATGTTATAATGTTACTCCATGAAGAATGTGAAATGTAACGATTGTTCAATAGCCGAATACTTCACGATTTTGAATATGTTCCTTAAGCTAAGCTACAAATTGTGAGTGACAGTTTTTGAGTCATTTCAAAAAGATATTCTGGATGTCGTTTCAGTAGACCTTCAAAAAGAATGATCTTGAATATGAAGAGACAATAACTTTAAAACTGTCATGAGTGATTTTACCAATGCTCGTTCGAGTTCCAATGATGCATAGCACAGTTTTAAATAACCTTTCAAATCCATTTTCAAATCCATTTTTCGCTAAGTTTGTGAACTTACACAGTACCGATACTTTTTCTTGATTGACTAGCATGCCGTCAAACGTTTCTCATGGAACACAAAGTTTATAGGTAATTTACCAAGATTCTTAATATAGATGTGTCAGTTTTTTTTTTAAAAATTATATAAAAGTTAATAATTTCAAATGAATATTTGACTATGGGTTATATTTTGGAATTGACGGTACTTTGTGGGAGGATGCTTTTAAATGGTGGTTGTGTCCAAGAGTGTATGTGTGGTGACGCAGATTGGGTGGAAGGTTCTCTTTCGCGAAGAGTAGGGTAGTGCTTCCAGTTGGTTCTTTCACTTGGCCTGAAGAGAAAGACGACGCCTTCCAATCAATTGAGTCAAAAATCGTTGCCCGTAAAGCCTCTTTGCCTAATCGGCTCAAGAGCCATCACGCCGCGAAACATTTGCGTTTCTGATTGGGACGAATGCCGTGGAAAACGAGCAGACGGACGCCAAACGGAAGTTGCAGAACAGGAAGAAAGATTCATGGTAAAGAAATGCGACTAAAAGAAAATACCATTGCACAGTGTAGATAGGCGTGTTGCATTGAAATAATAGCTATGTTTTACAGAAAACAAAATCTCACTGGTTGTCGGATGAAATCATTTTAGAGGGCAATCAATGAAGTTTTGGTTTTGCGTTGTTTTGAAACAGAGAATGTTATAACTTATGTTGCTGCAAGTAAACAGAATACAGGGAATCGTCGATCAATAAGGGGGTTCTGGATATGCGATTTTGCTATTATGCGGCGAGAAAGATTTTCGTTTTATGCGACAAAGATTTTCTTATACGATTCTGTAAAGTGCACAGACAAATGAATGCTTCGAGCTTTACCCCCAACATCTATCACGATATGTTCTCGCATAAGTAGCACGGTTCTTTTTCTTTAGATACATATTCGTAACAACCAAAAAACCCTATTTTTGAAAAGTAAAAACCATACAAAACGTTTTTTTTTTGTCTATTTCTTCACTATTTTTACAAGATTCAATGGTAACCAACTTTTTTAAAACTCCACTTTTTCCACTGGGCAAGGGATCGTCTCGTTTTATCCTCCTCGCAATAAGTCGGAATGGCTCCCTTCGAGATGGCTGCTTGGTTAATAAGGATACCCAAACTTTCAAAGAAATATCCAAAGTGAAGTTGAGAAAAAGTGGGTGAAAAGGCCTCTAGGAGAGGCGAAACGTTGGAGTGGTTATGTTTACTGTATGGAATCGGGTCAGGCATGACACTACTATATAACTTACAGTATATAGTATTGTCATGGTTACAGTAAAGAAAACTTGTTTTTAATTTTTTAATTTTTAAAAAATGAAATTTTTTGCTTGTTTTAAAAAATTCTTACATATAAATAGCCTGGTCTTTGATCTAAACTTGTAGTACGTACGTAATTTTGTGAAAATTGTTGCAGCAGTTTTTTTGCGTTATGCGCCTTCAGACAGACAGACAGATTTAAAAGAATTTTATTTATTTGAAACATCCAATGATGCACTTGGTACAGTTACAACTATTTTTTTATATATGTATATAAATATATAAATCTATCTCTTATTGGGATTTTCGTCACCCTTTTGCTGTTTCTTTGCCTTCCTTTTCTTTCATCTTCTTCTCTTAGCATAAGCCTGATTCGAGTCTAACTCCTTGAGAGCAGCCTAGCCACTGAAAATCGACAAAGGAATTGAAAGCCAACTTAGTCCGTCCGTTTGCATATTTTTCCATGGCACTCGATCCAGTGCATTAAGAGTTCGACGTGAGAGGGCCGTTGCCATCCTCGTTTCTTCCTAACGCTACGGCAAAGCTTCTCTAATCCGTTAAAGCGATCGAACCAATCAAAGCGCGTAAGAGGCTTAAATGTGGAGTACCGGAAGCTTAAGCGAAATAGTTAACACGTTTTCTCGCAAATGCGCATAAATCGCTGCTTGCTGTCAGCTGGTGGTGCTCCATGATTAGTGACCGTGTGCGTGGGTGTGGGTGTTTGTTGCTACACTGGCTCTTGCGCTCACACCAACTACTCTTCTGCTCTGCCCCTCTCTTCGTTCCATTCGGTTAGGGCCTTTGGAACGACTTGTCGATTTGTAAGGTCCTCCGACGTGGTGTTCGAAACAAGGGTATGTGGGACACTGAGATTGCCCTGTGGAAACGCCAGCTGACTGCTGCTGGGAGTCAGAGTTGTAGCAAGGATTAAATCTTACTTTCTAAGCTAATCCGGCGAGAGAAGCTGTTAGTCATCGAGTGAACACGAAAGGATAGATAAACCCCCACCAAATCGGACCTTCCGCAATGTTTAGTCGTTTGTTATAACGATCCCAGACAAATGGTGTTTATTTTTTCAACTACAGTGTGTAATGACTTTCTATTTTATAGAAAATGGAATGATGGAAAGTTGTTTTATCTATCAGATATGCCAATAAATTTGGACTTGTTTTTAGTTTACTTTTTTCCGCATGGATTAGACATGCTAATATTTCTGTACACGAACCTACCATAAAAGTGTTTATACAGAATAAGTTACAATGTATGTTATCAAATATAAGATGGTGTAGATAGTCTTTTATAATAGCTATGTAACATATAAGTGTACGTAAATAAACCCCTATAAGTATACGTAAATACTTCCCCTCTCCCTTAAAAAAAACAACTTAGGGTTCACCTACATTTTGCTACAATTTGTTCGTTGAAACTTTCAGTTTAAAATCATTATTAAAATGTTGGAAAGACTTTACGACCATCCTCTCATCATGAATGTTGACATTATAAATCAGTGTTAAAAGTGGGATTGATGCTTGGAACGACTTGAAAAAAATGTGTAAAATAATTTAGGTTTCCTTACCCTGGTAACCATGTTAAGAGCAAACAAGACACCCTCCAGCCTATAAAAACCAAGAAAGCCTCATACCTTAACTGATCGGATGGACACACAACGTGAACTGCTTCCAACGTTTCGCCGTCATCTTTGAAAAGGCTTGATCACAAAAAATACCACAACACAAAGGACAAAAACACAGATAAAAGACATAACGACACAAAAACGCCACACTGAATAACTCTACCACTGCCAAAAATTGGATCCTCCACCTTCTTTTGCACGCGCCAACAAGCCCAACAAATTGATAAAAATAAAATAGACCAGAGGAGCTTTTCATTTTTTAATTTTGACCAACAACTTCAGTTTCTACATCATTTGTTACATTTATTTTCAAACGTCGTTTT